>PVHY01009739.1:0-54932 GCA_004024945.1 Uropsilus gracilis
AAAAAAAAATAAAAAAATAAAGTTCACTGATCTTTCTCTTTGATCTAATATTTATTCAATGTATAGCTAATATTTCTTGAGTGCTATTTCTTGAGTACAGGTCTCTACATGTATCTTTTACAGTAGACTTATCAATTAGATTACTCTAAATCATAACCTTAAAAATGCTTAGTCTGCTTGATTACTCTCTGATGACTTCTTAAATTGCTATATTATTGTGGGTGTATTAATTTATACTTATAATTCTGTTAGAAAGCATTACTGCTTCCTGCATTTCAAGGTTTTGATAGTAGGGGCATACTGGTAGATAATTTGTACATCTACCTTTTTGTTAGATTATTATTATTTTCACTTTTAATAAACCTCTCCATGCTATTTATTATATTGACTTTGATTTTAATTCATCTATGACATTTACATGAAAACTTTTATTGAAGTAGTATCAGTTCATAGTATATAGGTTTGGGGTATATAGCATTATATATATAAATATCTGTATCTATTTTATCATGTTCATCACTCAAAGTCTGCTTTCCATGTTCTACCATACACTTGACCCTTTCACCCAGTTTACCCCTCCTGATTCCCTTCAAGCACCACTATTTTATTCTATAGTTTAAGAATTTTGTTTGTTGATTAGTTTTTCTCTTCATGTTCCAGATGTGAGTTGTCTTTATTTTGCAATTTCAGTTAGTGTGATATCCTTTAGGTCCATCTGTATTTTGGAAATGGCAAAATTACATCTTTTTGAATAGTTAAGCAATATTTCGTTGTGTGTATATACAACATCATCTTTATCAAGTCTCTGTTATTGGACAATGGGTGTTTTAGTTGTTTTCAAGTCTTGGCAATTGGGAATGATGCAGAAATGAATGTGGATGTGCATAGATTTCTTCCAATTAGTGTTTTTATATTTTGGGGGTAAATACCCAGATGTTACATAACTAGATTGTATGGAATTTCTCATTTTAATTTTTTGAGGAATCTTCATACTATTGTCTGTAATGGTTATACCAATTTACATTCCCATCAATAGTGTACAAGGGTACACTATTTCTCCACATTCTCTCCTACATGTGGTTGTTACTTGTCTTCTGCATAATGGCCATTCTTACAGGTGTGATGCAGTATCTCATTGTTTATTTGATGTGCATTTACCTCATAAAGAGAGATGATGAACATCTTTTCATGTGTCTGTTGGCCATCTGTATTTTCTTTGGAGAACTGTCTATTCAGCTCTTCTACCATTTTTATTGGGTTGGGTTGTTAGTTATTTTGTTGTTGATCGTTTTGAGTTCATATGTTTTGGAAATTAATCCTTTATCACATTATGATTTAAATATTGAAAAGACTTTCAATATGATATCTTTTCATTTTGATGATAGATCCTTTTGCTGTGCAGAAGCTTTTTAGTTTAACAAAGCCCTATTTGTTTATTTTTGTGTACGTTTCCTTGGATTTTAGGAGTTACATCCTGAAAGACATTTCTGAAGTCATTATCAAGGAGCTGATTGTTTTCTTCTACATATCTTATGATGCAGATCTTACATTCAAGCCTTTAAATGCATTAATAATTATTTTGTCTATGGTATTAGGTGTGGTCTAGTTTTATTCTGTTGCATGTGGTTGTAGTTTCCCAACACATTTCTTTGTCTATTGTATGTTTTTAAGTTATTTGTCATTGTTACTTATATATGTGGGTTTAATTCTGGAATGTTAATTTTGTTCCATTGATCTCTGTGTGTGTTCTATTCCAAATTATTTTGACTACTATTGCTTTATAGTATAGTTTGGAATAAGCATGTATGATGCCTCCACTTTTGTTCTTTCTCAATGTTTCTTTCCTTCCCTCCCACCCTTCCTCCATTCAAGAAATTTTGTATTGTCCAATAAATATTATGATTTTTTTCTTATTTCTGTGAAGAATGTCATTAGAATTTTGATAAGGGTTGCATTGAATCTATACCTTACTTTAGGTGAAATAGCATTTTAACATTGTTAATTCTTCCAACATACAAGCAAAGGATATCTTTCCATTTATTTGTGACTTCTGTTTCTTTCAACAATGTCTTACAGTTATACAGGTCTTCACCTTCTTGATTTATTCCTGTTTACTTAATTATTTTTCATGCAATTGTGATGGGATTACTTCTTGGTTTCTTTTTCTGTTATTTATTACTTGCAACAGATTTTTATGTGTTAATTTTGTAAACTCTTACCATTATTTCTAATTATTTTTCACTGGAGTCTGGGATTTTCTATGTATATTATGTCATCTGCAAATACTGATAATTTTACTTTTTCCTTCCAATTTGGATACTTTTCATTTCCTTTTCTGGTGTAATTGTTCTCAATAAAACTTTTAATAGTATGCTGAATAATTGTGGTAAGAGTGGACATTCTTGTTCCTGCTAGTATTAACATGGATATCTAAATTTTCCTTTGTTAAGTATTTGCTTAGTATGTATTTTTCAGACTTTTATTTTCATCTTTTCTGCATAGCATGTATCTCCTAAAACTGCATAGCATGTATCTCCTAAAACTGGCTATATAAGAGATGTATTGTACTTCTCCACCTGAACTTTTAATCATTGTCATTAGATAAGAATATTCCTTTCAGTTTTTGCAATTTCTGATTTAGGCTTAAATTTGACTAGGTTTATTTGTGTCATCATTTTTAACCTGTCCTTTTTTCAGTTTGACTCTTATTGTTTCAATTAATAAAAATTTCCTAACTCCTCTTTATTATATTGATTTGAATAGTTAATATAATTCTTATTGTTTGAGACAAATTTTACTGGCCAGAAAAAATATTTAGTTTGCCTGCCTTCTTATATAAATCAGGACTTTAACTTATGTTAAAAGTTCTATTTAAAAAATAAATGCCCACTTACACATCAAATAGTTGATTACATTCACCATCATTATTCCCATTTCTTTGCTCACTGTTGTTTCTTGCATTCTACTCCTAATTAGACTCATTTTCTTTCTTCCTGTGGAGTATTCTATGAAAGTTCCTTTAGTGACTAACCACTCTCAGTAAGAGATTGCTTAATTTTGTGAATGATTGTTTATCTGGGCATAGGATTCTAAGTTGACAGTTTTTTCCTCATACACCAAGAAAATATACTTCTCTTGTCTTCTTGGATTTACTATGATCCCTTAATGTGGCATCTGGCATCCCTACCTACCACTTTAAAATTTTTTTTTAGTTTTTAATTCTCCTTACTCAATGCCATTAGGCTATGTCTAGGTAGGGATTAATTTTTTCCTTGGTGACACAGAATTCATTTTTCACATAGAATTTCATTCTTCTTTTGGATGAAGCAGACAAAATGACACATTTTTATTCTGGGGTGGGGGATAGTTTCTGGAAAAAGGAAATTCCAGCACTGGCCCTGAAGGTCTTTCTTTTCCAGAGTAAATCTTCCAACTGTCTGGCTCAGTCACTAAGTAAGCACACGTGAGACGCACCACGCCCTCTGCAGAGATTCAGGGCTAGGCTGGAGCAAGGTATTTTGTTAATCCTTTTAGCTTGAGCAAGCAGTAGAAGGAAAACTCAGGAAATAAATCATATAAAAATATGAGAACAATAGGAAAGAATAGCTCGTCTTACAGGTTTGTTTCCTGTTCTAATACTTATGGAATGTAGAGTTTTCTTATTGATGCTTAATATAAGTAGAATGTCCCAAGTTGTAATTCTTTTCTTAACCACAGTTCCCCTTTTGTCTATGTATATTATCATGTTAAACCTAATATCTCTCAGAGTTGTCAAAATGAAAGACGTGGTAAACATTCAGTTGCAGTTCCTGTACAGTAACATTTAAAAAAGAAATTCCATTTACATATACAGACTTTCTACTGAAATTATAAGAGTCGAAAAACTTCCATTTGCTTTTAAGTAGTTGTACTTTTCTAAGTTAACCTACCTTTCACAAAACTTAATCAAGTTTGGGAGTAATACTGTTATTTTATTTAACCCAGAGAATATTCTAGTGAAAAACTACTGTAATGCTCTTAAAATTTGCATATCCATTTTTACTTTCTGGGTTATCCTTTCACCTGTTGCTAGAACCTGTTTTGTCAAGTTTTCTCACTTTAAAAACTGCCCTCTAGCACCTCCACTAGAGGAAGAAAGTAAAGACAGTTTTCTGCTTTGTAATAAATGTGGCAGTGGTAGATAGAAAACAGTTGGCTAAAAGGATGCTTTAGTTCTGTGAATTTTCATTGTTTCTACTGAATACTGTATCTAGAAAACAAACATTGAAAAAATTCTAAAGTTCACCACAATGTTAATCACTAATTTGCATTTTCCTGAGACTAGGTCAGAAAGGGCACAATTGTCCCTACTCAGGGTAAGACTAGTCATTTGCTGGATCTTCATTGTCAAGTTCCCATAAGAGCACCTTCCTCTACTTACCTAATGCCAACAGCCCTGTTCCTGGGCCACCATTGTTCTCATCAGTCATTTCCTCCCCTGAGAATCTTCCTCACCCTTCTCTCCCTTCCATGTCTCCTCTCATATGGCAGCCTCTAGGCAAAGCAGACACTGAGGGTGTGTATGTACCAAGACATTGATCCTATCTGGAAGGAAACTTTCACCCTACCTCCCACTCCAATCTTCATGTAGTCCACCTAGAAAAGTTTGAGAGACCCCAAGTTAGAGGATTTCACACTTAAAGGTCAATAAATGTAGTCATTCTAAACCATCCTCTCTAACCCCCAAATTTTACGCCTGCAATTTGGACTTCAACCTAGTAGGAAAGAACTTTTTCACAAATAGATTGTTAAAGGATTATGTCTGCTTTTCCTTTTATCTAGCAGATGTAGTGATTTCTACCCATTAGGAGTTTAAGTGTTAACTTTGGATAGTTCACAGTTAGACTCAGTAATGCCTATAGCAGACAGTCCGGTAAAATCTGCATTCCAGGTTAGTACTTGAAAACCCTAATAAGAACAACTGCTTTGTTGAAAGACAAATCAGTGTCAGGGAGGAGAAATTCTATCTAACTAATCCACTTAATTTGATTACTTCCTTGATACAAATGAATAAATCACAGAAGTTTTCTCAAGGGTTGAAAATTATTTAAACTTTATGGTGGAAAAATCAGGAGATGCCATTTTTCCTGTAATTTTTTAAGGAAGATTAAGCAGAGACTATTCCTTGAATTCAGTCATGGAATGAATTGATGAAAGTAGTGGTTTGCTGAAGGCAGCTCACACAGGCCAGTTGTTAAATTTCCAGGAATTTTGCAAACCAGTTGACATAAATTTTGCAAGCCAGTGGACTGCTTGTTGAATCGGCAATTGTAGAAGTATTTACATTATGGAAACCAGCAAACACTACAAATTACAAATCAGTCTTGTCCCTCACACCCAGCCAAAACCAGTTGTTAGGCATTTACCAGTATACTACTGGATCAGAGATTGGTTTAGAAATAGAGAAGAAAGAATAGGGCCAAGAGGAAAATGCATCAAAATTTTAGATGGATGGCTTCCTCAGAGTTAGATGTTGGCACTAATCTTGTTTAACATTTTTTATAAATTTCCTGGAAAGAGGTATTATACAAAGAAATGTCCATATTTTTCAGAAGACATGAAATGTTTCCACAGTTAAACTGCAAACCCCAAGGATTAACACCCAGAACTCTTACTAACTTCGAATTGGCTAAATAATAGCAGATGAACTCTAAAAAGGCAATTTATCTCAATTTGCCCTTGTTAGGTGATAAATTCTAACCTTTTTTCTGACCTAGGAATGAAATTTAGGAATTTATGTAGGCTTTCCCCCCTCTTTTCACTACTATAATTTGTTAGCTGTGATAAAAAGGCCTCTTCAAGGTCAAGCTGCCTCAGAAGCTCCGAAACGTGTTGACTAACTGCCATACTCTTATAAAGAAACCTTAGCATAGTCTTCCTGTAGTTTTGGTTGACATGCTTCATGGATAATGTAATGGAATTGGAAAAGTCTCAGAGAAAAGCCTGTAACTTGATCAGGGATTGTAAGAATCCCAGATGAAGTTTATTGTATTAATTAACAAATCATGAAAGGCTTTGAATAAATATCAATGGATTAATCAAATTCTGAAAGCCTAGACCTGTAGCTTGCCCCTTTGATGTTTGAAATAGAATTTATGGTAGAAATAAAAAAAACAACACATTGTTTTTCAAAGAAAAGAAATAGTTACAGCAACAATAACATTGTATTTCAAACTTTACCTTTGGGCAACTAAAAAAAAATCATTATCTTAGTATATTTTCATGTGCAAAATTGACTGTTTCCTCTAACCAATGACCTTCCCTAACAATTGGGTTCTCTCAATGGATACAAGAGTGAGAAGCTCAGAAGCTCCCTCCTCTCTATTCAAGCTGAAGTTTATTGTTGTTTTTAGGGCAACTTAAAGCAAAGAAATGGAAGAGCTGTTAGAATTGTTTGCTCTCGCTACTTAAATGCCCCAGGTGGGATGTGTTCCCAAACACAAGAGTTTTGCATCTCATGAGGAAATTTAGTTAGGGCTAATTTAATTGTTCTAATTAGAACTCACATCTTGGTTAATCCTCAATTTTATTTTTAAAAGTTGGGGTTTCTCAAGAGTGAATTAGGTAAATTCAGCTCTTCTAGGAAACTGATCATACTCTTCTAGGAAAAAAAGCTTCCCCACAATAGAAGATGGATCGTTTGGGTGTGGAAAAAATAGGGCGACTTACTGAACTCAGATGAACTAGAAAAATTAATGTGTGTTCCAAAAATAAAGCAAGGTTCTGTAGGATTTTAATAAAAGCTTCAGAAAAAAAGCTTTCCATGTTTTCAAGTGAACTCGCTCAGGTTATAATTTTACAAGTTATATTCTATAGTTTTTAATGGTTTAGAATGGAAACCTCATCTAATGATTTGTAAAAACCAAAAGTATTTATTTGTACAGTTGATTTTTGGACAAGGAGAGGGATTCTGATGCTCCCTATTCCAAGTGGAAATCCAAGTAGAATTTCTTTCTAGTCACCATATGCACAGTTTTGGACTCTCCCAATTCAAGTGAGATGCCCAGTTGGATGAACAGGTGAATGGGAAACTGATGGATAAGGGATAGATTGATGTGGTCCTGCATAGGTCTGTCTCCTTCAAGGGAGACTATTCATAATTTTAGGAAAATATAATAATAGGTTATTATAGCAGGATTTTTTCAACTTTTAGGGCATGTTTGTTTCTCAAAAAAATTACAGTTGTCTTTACCATTTATATGCTGTAGACATATAAATGCCCCCTGGCCTACGGAGTGTGTTCTTCCTGATTCTTTTGGAGCATGGGAGAGGTAAGCTTTAGGCCAGGGAGAGCAAAGTGTGCTGTTTGAGTCAGCTTTCTCGCCCAACCTGAGGGCAGACATCCATGTTGTTTTCCAAAACTGTACTTGTTAAAAGGAAGGTTATCTTGAAGAGAAAAACTACCCACACCGCAGCCATCGAACAGTGCGGTAATTCTGCAAACACGTGTGAGGAAGGAACTAACTTGAAAGAAACACATTTTCATAAATTAAGTAGCGTGACTAAGTACTTTAATTCCTCTTCTTCCAGCCCCTGAAAGGATCATTTGACATTGAACCTTTTAAGTTAAACAGGAGTCTCCTGAACTCTCCATTACCCTGGGGGGTGGGGGTGCACGAATAACACAGCCCTCGCGGGGGCGACGGAACCCGTCCAGGCCTCTTTGCGCCCCACTTCTTCACACCTCCCCCCCTTTCACCCCCTCCTCCCTCTCTATCTCCTTCTCCCCCTCCCGCTTCCCCCGTGACCCCTGACCCCAGCTAATCTGCATAGAGGAATGACAGGCATCCGCTGGGCCAGATCCGCCTCGCCGGCCACGGCCGGCCGGGTTGGAAGCCCCGCGCGGGGGAGAAGGTGAGGGGACCCGGCGGGCGCCTCCGCACAGCAGCGGGAAATGCACGCTTGGGAATCTGTCTGCGCGCGGACCCATGATCGAAGGACCGAACGAGCCTCGTGATCGCCAGACCTGGCCCTGCGACCCTGGACATGGGCCAGACCTCGGTCTCCACGCTGTCCCCGCAGCCGAGCGGCGGTGAGTCCGGGGCGCGGGCGATGCGCTCCCGCCGCCGGGCGCTGGGCGCGCTTGGCCCGGGCCGCTGGACCGTCCGGGGCTTCCCGGCCAGTCCGGCTCTGGCCGAGCCCGCCAAGTGCGTCCCGAAACCCGAGCGGTAGCGCTCCCCGAACTCTTTGTCGCGGAGAAGTGGAATGTCTTTTGGGATGGTGCCGATCCCACCTTAAAGGCGCAGGCTCCATTTTCCGGGCGCGATGCCTGGCTTTGGCGTGGATCGGAATTTCGGGTGAAATTGCCGAGAAACGCCATTTGCGTCGACTTCGTGTGTTTTCGAGTCGCGAAACTTAGAGAGCGAGAGAAACGTGCCAGGCGTTTTTTCTCTATTTACCCTGGCTTTCCAGCCGACGAGAGCGGAATTCTTTCAAGCTTGTCAACTGATTTATGGTTTGTTTTTCGGGGTAAAAGAAATGCCGACTACCTCCTTTGACTCTGGTAGAAAGCTTAATACCTAACTTGAAAACGCCGAAGTGTTTAAAAACGGTCATTCTTTTGTTTACCTTAGACACGTAAGCTATCCATTTTGGGGAAACATCTCTTGAATTCAGTGATTGAGGACAAAAGTTTGTTTGATGCACCATGTGCAACGTTTCTGAGTTACAGTGCCCTGTTTTAAGTTTCTTTTTCCATCTTGAAAAAAAAAAAAAAAGGAGGGGGGGAGGAAGGTACGTTTGGCATTTCTCCATTAGGACAGGGATAAACAACTTTTTGATGGCCTTCCTTGTGATTGGATAAAAGAAAAAAGTTAAAGGTACTGTTTTGAAATTTTTCTCCACCAACAATTAAAAAAACCTCAAAGGGGCCATTTACGTTATTCCTTGAGATATTTGATACAATTTGGAAACTGTATAAACATCAACAGGATCTTGCTGAAAGGAAATGACAGGGCACAGATGAAGGTTCTTGAATCAGCTCCAGGATGTCTCTAACTAGATAGCTTCCTATCATTCCAGCCTCCCCCCCCCACATGGATTTGTTTATATTCGAGATTTTCACTCCCTGAAATATCAGAAGCTTTGCTGGGCTTAGGTTAATGCCACTGGAGAATGAACTCAGCATAGGAGAAAAATCAACTCAAAAGATCACACCTTCCTTGCTGTTAATGACATCACAGGCCTTCTGTTGATAACTTTTGGGGTTTTCTGAAGGGCCCATCTGACCTTGAATTTCATAAACTGCTTTGTGTGCAGATGAGGTTTAGTTTCCTTTGTCTTAAAGTATTGTGACTTCTTTTCTATCATTTCAAGGAAGATTTAGACTTCAGTTTCTACACTGGCAAACCATAGAATTAAGTCAGTTCTCTAGTACATCTGTGCAGGAAATACTGCCATGAATTTAGTTCTTCTGCCACAGAATATCCTTGGGATCTGTATTAGAAAAGTATGTTGCATTTATGCAAAAATCAAGAAATACTACATAAATCAAGACTAAGAAACAACAAATCCTAAAATGTGACTGTCCCAGTTTTTACCTGGTACAGAAAGAAATACCCAGATTGCTATTATTTCCTTTTAAAAATAACTAATGATCTTGAGAGATTGTGTGGTTTATTGCTAAAAAATAATTCAAAATAAAAGTTTTGCATGATTGTAAGAGAGACTTCAGAGAAACAGCTCATGGAAGGATATTAAAGGTAGGTCCTCCCTAGTTCCTTAAACGTTTGTATACTGAAGTGATCAATCCAAACTTCTTTAATGGAGGGTTTTTTGGTTGTTGTTCCATAAAGATGATAATAATTTAAATCTTAGTATTTTATGAGTGAAGAAAATTTCTCATCCATTTAGATTGTCTAAGTCTATTATGATTATGCTATTTCCCTGAAATTTTTTTATCACACCTTAAATAAGAACAGAAACATAACATTTGACTGTCTTATCTAAATTTTATATTCATCCAGGTGCTCATCTCTGAGTTAATGTCAAAACCTCTACTCTCGCAAGTATCTCATTTATTCTGTTAGTTGGGAAAGCTTTGCTTTCCAAATGGTGTCACCATCTTTGTTCTAATACATCTTACCTATCTCCTGGTTGTGTTAAGTCCAGAGTAGCTGCCAGAGATGACATTCTCATCTTAAGTGCTTTTAGACAGGAAAAATCTGTTTGAGTAAAAGGAATTGGTAGCCTAGAGATCACCAGTTCATAGGTGTTAACACCATTTTGGTTTTCACAGATGATCATTTTAGGCCCTTAAGTTAGCTTACTTCTCTCTGATTTGAGGCTCTTGGAGTCTTTAAGCTTCAGACTGAATCTGTCTTGAATCTATCTGTCTCATTAATGATTATTTCTGAAAAAAAAATACACTTAGACTTATTTCTATTTTTTAAAACAAGTAGAGTGTCATTTATTCAGATATTAAAGTTCATTCATTGTAAATGTGCAGCTCATTGTCTTTTTGTGTATTCACAGTGTTGCAGTGTTGTACACCATCAGTCCCTATTACTCTTCTCAACCCCCACCCACAGCTCAGATTCTGTTCAATGTCAGATTTGTTTATTCTGAACAGTTCATGTAAAGGGAATCATACAACACAAGTCCTTTTATAATTGGCATCTTCACTTAGCATAACATTTTCAGACAAGATCGGGCGCGTTCAGGATGGTAGGGCCGTAGACATTAGAATAACATTTTCAAAGGTCATCTATGTTGTAGCATTTCATTGAAAAGTAATATTCCGTTATATGAATATATGATTCATGTATCAATTCATCAGTCAGTAGACGCTTGGATTCTTTCTGCTTTTTAGCTCTATGAGTAATGGTGTTTTGAACATCATGTACAAGTTTTAGGTGAACTCCTGGATAATATAATTAGAAGTAGAATTGCTAGATTATGTGGTAACTCCGTGTTTGTGTTTTAAGAAACTGCCAAATAGTATTCCAAAGCAGCAATACGATTTTACTTTCCCTCCAGCAGTCCATAAATGTTCCGTTTTCTCCATATCTTGCAATACTTGCTGTTATCTTTTTGATTCAGCCATCCTAGCGAGTGTGAAATCATAACACATTCTTTTTTTAATTTAACAGATATATATATTTAATTAAGATCCCTAAATCAATTTTCTAAGCATTTTATTCAGCAAATTACTACCTAATGTATATTATGCTCTTATGAATATATAGCAGTAAACATGCCAATAAAGTTCCCACATTCATTGATACATGGGTGAATTTTATTTTTTTCTTTTTATTTATTGAATTATTTATATTGTTTTACATTTTTAATCTACTCCGGGGTTCTCCCACCACCTTATCACCTGTGAACCATCTCTTGGTCTTTAAGTATCACATTCTTACTGGCCATTTGTATAAATATTTTTTTTATAACTTCTTTAAAGAAATGTCTATTTGGATCCTTTGCTCAATTTTAACTGGGTAATTTGACTATCTTCTATTAGGTTATAAGAATTCTTATGTACTAGCTGCAAGTCCCTGATCAGATACATGATTTACAAATATTTTCTCCCAGTCTCTCAGTTATCTTTACACTTTTTTCATGGTAGGATTTCCATCTCAGAATTTTAAAAGTTTTGTTATGTCAGCTTTATTATATTGTTTGCATCTTTGTTGTCCTATCTTATTGAGTAGCCAGTATCAAGAAGATTTATGCTTATGTTTTCTTCTAAGAATATTACAGTTTTAGCTCTTATATTTAGGCCTATGATACATTGTAAGTTAACTTTATTGGTGCTATTATGTACCATCTCAGTTTCATTCTTTTGCTATAGCTATCTAGTTTCTATCTGCCATTTGTTGAAAAGATGGTTCTTTGCCTATTGAATAGTTTGGTACTTTTGTCAAATTTCAGTTGACCATATGTGTAAAATATATGACCATATGTATAAGTCAGTTGACATTCAGTACCGTTCCATTGATCTATAAGTCAGTGTCACCAGTATCAAACTGTCTAGATTGTGGTAGTTTTGTCCTATATATTTTGAAACAGCAAAATGTGACTCTCCAACTTTGTTCTCCCTTTTCCAGATCCTTTTGAATGGGGATTGTGTTGAATTTGTAAATCAATTTGATTAAATACAATTGTAAAGTATTAGTGTCACTATTATAACAAATGAGATCTCTCAGTCCATAAACAGGGATGTCTTTCACTTTACTTAGATATTCCTTGGTTTCTGTTTACAGTATTTTGTAGTGTTCAATGTATATGTCTTGTTCTCTGTTAAATTTATTTCTAAGAAATTTATTATTTTTGATACTATTGTAAACGAAATTATATTCTTATCACCTTTTGTTAATAGAATGTTGGTAAATAGAAATGCAAAAGTGGATATTGCTTTAGTGTTCAGTAACTTCTAGTTTTTAATGGATTTAATGATCCTTTTAGTTTTTGATGGCTTCTTTAAGGTCTTTATTTACCAACTTATACTATATATAAGAATAGAGATAATTTTACTTTTTCTTTTCCAATCTGAATGTCTTTTATTTTTCTTGTCTAGTTGTCAATAACTATATAGTACAATTTTAAATAGAAGTGGCAACAGTAAGAATACGATATTCTTATCGTATTCCTGATCTAAGGGGAAAAACATCAGTCTTTTCCAGTAATTCCAGTAATTGTCATATTAGCTGTGAGTTTTTCATAGATGACTTTTATCAAAAGAATCTCTTCTGTTATTTATGTGTGCCTTTGTCATGAAAGGATATTGGATTTGAACAAAGCTCCCACCCCTACTTTTTTTCTTTCTTTTAAGATGATCATATGGTTTTTGTCTTTCTATTAATGTGGCAATTTCATTTTTTCAGATGTTAAACCAACCTTGTATTCTTGAGATGAAGTCATACCCAAGTAGTATATGGTGAATAATCCTTTTTACATGTTGTGAGATTTGTTTGCTAGTATTTTATTGAGAACTGACTCCTTTATTTCTAAGTGAAAATTAAACAGGTATGCCCCACCCAAGTAGGTAGTTTCGGTACCTCATATTTTAGGAGGATTGAAACTTCTAGTAGTCATTTTGACAAGTACAATGCATGGAAGATTTAATATAGTAAATATTTGTTGGAGCTATGGATAATTCAGCAAATATTCTCAGTGAACAGCCCAACCACTTTAAGTTGATAAATTATATGAATAAGGGGTATGTATTATTTTTATTCTTTTTAACTCCAAGAATTGCATGCTAGTCTGACTTTGTTGTCTGAAGGATGGCATCTAAACTAGTAACTATTTATTCAGTCTTCCCTCCCATTCTGCCACAGATCTACTCTTCACTGCTTCACCTCAGCCCTTGCATAGAAAGAGCAGACAAAATCAGTCTCCTAGTAAATAGACAAAGGAACAAGTGAATGAAGTATATAGGATCACATCTATGCATCTATTTTTCTGAGTTTCCATGTTTTTTCAGGGCCTTATGGGAGGTTTTTTTGCGCATATTTATCCATTTCTTTGTAAAGTTGCTATAAGAAGAAATCATAAATGCAAACATGGATAGTTTATTTTCATTAAGGGAAATAATATACACAGGGACAAAAGTAGAACTTTAGAAGATGATTCACAATAAAAATGAGTTTTATTTATTTCCAGAGCCCCCACTCACTTCCCAATTATAACAGCATAAACAACTTTGCTTTCATACCAATTTTCATTCACATATGTGTATTTATCAAAACAAATAGCAAGACATACTATACTTACAGCTCTAGAGAGGGAGTTTTTCTTATAGTATAATTTGAAAATATTTTTATATTGATTTCTTTAATAAACATACTTATTTTTTACTTCTAATTTTATTGATTTGCCATTAGTTTACATAGCCATGTAATTTTGGGAGCACAGCTTCATACTCCATTGAAACTGGGTAACAAAACCCAGCAAAATGGGGTATATAACCCCCCAGTATCACCACAGCCCCCATAGCAGTATGTATGTGCCCCACTCACTTCTAACAACTCTCTAGTGCCACAAGTGCTCATCTCCACACTCCTCTTATCCTCTGAGACTTCAGAGAGTCTCAGAATTATTCTCAAACAAACAATATCATAATATAACATAAATTCTCTTAAAAGGCTTTTTTTTGCATTTCTTATTTGTGTTTTCATATTGTTTCTGATTTCTTTGTGTGTGTGTATATGCTGTTATGAGCATTGTTGAAATGAACATCCTTATCTAAACATCTTGAACTCTATGTACCAGTAAAATTCTAGCAGTGGAAATTGCTGGGACAAAAGATTTGTATATTTTATTTTGGTAGACTTTGCCAAATGGCTCTCCAAGAAGCTGTATCAGTAAAAGTGCTCACTATATGGGAATTCTTTTTTCTGTACTCTCTCATCCACAGTGCCTATTGGAGTGTCTGTTAGACCATCTGGTGTTTTATGAGAAAGAGAAGTTATTCCCTCTGGGTGAAGAAACCTGCAGGCGTGTGGCAAGAATTCCTTCCCAGTTCACTCAGTTGTCTAGATGGACTTGTGCAGTGAACATTTTGCACATCTGTACATGGCCACATTTGTTGTTCATTAATAACTATTTAATGCTATAAATCTGTTTGAAAAAAAGGTGATACCTCATTTTGATTATGGACCAAATAGGACATTTATTTTGCTTTTTCCCTGAATTGCTTATGTACAGCTTTTCCTTATTTTATGTTTTTTTTCTTACCGATTTTGTTAGATTAGTTCTTATGTCTACTATATATTACAAATACTTTTCTATTTTTCTTTTCACTTCAATATTTTTATCTAAGGTATTTTATTTATGAGGAGCTAGTGTGACAGTCATTAATCTCTCCTGCTTTGGACATGAACAAAGTCAGGGTTTCCAGTTCCAAGATCCACCTAGGAATCCACTGGAACTCAGGTCACTAGCTGACAAGCAGCTGCATTGGCCTTTCTGTAGCTTTTTCTGGAATCAGTCTGAGTTTTCAGTTTAATGGTTGTTTTAAAGTCTGTTTCTCCCTCCTTCTGAATTCAAAACTGGAAACAAAAATATAGATTCTCCTATAGCCATCTTCCTTTTAGGTTTAGCTTTCTCTTGAGCCTGTTTCATCATAATGCCCATGTTACTCCCTTGGCGATTAAAAAAAAAAAAAAAAGAACCAAAGCTGCTATTTCTAATTGGTCCATAGCTCATCATGTCTGGGCAGTGCGTAATAGTCCAAATATTTTTTGCTTAAATTTATTTTACCTTCTGTAATCTGAAAGGATAATCACCAATGGGCGAGTCAGTCTTTACCTTTGACCTACTTAATGCTGTGGGGAAGGAGATAAGCAAGGATGGTTGATACTGTAATTAAGCCTCTTTAATTTGAACTGAGGAAAAGTTCCAACATGTTTCCTTGTCCTGCAGGACCTTCCTGGAGCAGCCTAACTGCCAGTCAGTTCTTGAGAGCAAAGATTCATATTTAGAGAGCATGGAAGTTATGTGAAAGTGATATGGAGGTAGAAATAAATAGTTCTATTCCACCACTCCCTCCTTTCTATCTGAAGCACGGTAACAAAAACCAGAAACAACAGTTTTTGTTCCCCAGAAGGGAACAGGCAGATAGCATTACTTTGCAAAGTTTGGTCTAATCATTATTTTTTTAGTTAATTTTTTATTTTGTAATTATCTTGTAGTATTGGTCATGTTTACATGGTTGTGTTCTCTACCCTCCCCACATTTTTACTTATTTTTAATTTAATTTTTAAAATTATATATATATATATAATTTTTATCAACTATTTCCTCTGTTTATATTCATTTCAAGGGACTGCCTGCTTTTATTCTTATAAACCTTCTGACAAGTATAGTATTCCTACCCTGAATGTAAGGAAATTTTGGCTGACCAAGTGATAGTTTGCTGAACACTATCCTGGAAAGGATTGATGGTGTGTGTGTGAGGCAAGGGAAACTAAGGCAAAAACAGTTCCTAAATGAAAGGGCTTCTGTTTTAGATACCACGCTGGGCTGCGGGGGAAGATTCCAGGAGAAATCATGCCCAGACCCTGTTTGGGCCTGAGGTTGAGCCCGGGAGCACTCAGTGGGGGTGTGCAGGTGGGTGGTGGAAGGAAAGGGGCACCTGGAAAACAAATTCAGAGAGGCGTAAAGTATAGAAGGGGACCGAAAAGGAGAGGGAAGTAGGTGGTGGGAACTGCTGGAGGCTTTCATGCATCGAGGGAAATGGTTGGAATTTTGTTCACGATCCTGATTTTGTCTGCTCTGTGCTGAAGGCAAGTCCAGGAGGTTACCTGCAGTGAACTGGGTGAAATGAAGTCTAACCTAGCAGGTGATGCCCAGTTCCTGTAACTCTGCCCTTGTCTTATACTCTAGGTTCAACTATGCAGCCACCTGCTCCCCCTTTCCTGGGAGTCCAGGCCTCTCAGTGGATGTCTGAAATTGCAGATAGTACTAGACCCTGTGTGGGCTATGTTGTTTCCTATCCGGACATACCAGTGACAAAATTCAGTTGAAAGATTAGAACCCAGAATGTTCTCTATAATAACTCATATGAAATAGAACAGTTCCAACGATATGGTGTAATAACAGTTGTGTGATGTGGCCTCTCTCTATCCCTCTCTCTAAATCTCTTATTGTATGTCATATTCAGATTTGGAGTGGGGGGGGGAATCTGTCAGAAATATTATACCATCAGAGATGACCAAACACTGGAAAATGAAACTGCAGATAAGGGAGACTACTGGATTTGACACATCTGTTTGAATCCATAATGAGCTTCTCACAGGTAACAGAACTAAATAGATTACGCCCTCTAAGTCAGTGCTTCTCTTGATTTTCTATACTTTAGACAAAAAACCCCTCTCACCACTCACTTATTCTGGTTGGAAATCTAGGAATCATCCAGGGTTTCCTTTGTACTGCTCCACACTGCTTTGTCAGCACATCCTGCCCAGCTCTCTTCCAAAAATGCGCATCGTGACCACTCACGCCTCTGTATTCTCCTGCCACCCTCCAAGCCCTAGTCATCCATTGTATGGGGTACTGCTCTGGACTTGAGCTGATCTCCTGTTTCTTAACCTTCTGCAATTCACTTTCCACACAGCAATTAAAGTAACTTCTACAAATTCATATCACATCATTTCCTTATTTAAATACTCCCCATCTCCCCACTGCATTTAGAATGAAACCCAAATTTTACACTTTGACACTGATGACCACACTGTGTGATGGTCTATGACCTGGAACCTTACCCTTGAACCCCAACATGTGCAACAGCTTCACTTCCTTTTTCAGTCATCAAAGGAATCTGTTTCATTTTGCCTGGAACTTTGGATGGGATATCCAGAACTTTCTCCCTTGGACTTTATCCAAAGCTGTCCACTAGCTTTGTACTTTCCTGTCCACCTATCAATCCCAGTCCTTTTTTCTTTTTTTTTTTTTTTTTTGAGACTAGATTTTGCTATTGCCCATGGAACCACAGGTTCACGTTGCCTGGAATACCACAGACTCGAGCAATCCCCAGCCTTAGCTTCTCAGATAGCTGCGATTACAGGCGTGCGCCACCACACCCAGCTGTTTTTTTCAGAACTAGGTCTCGCTTTGTTGCCCCTAGGATCTCGAAATGCAATCCCCTGTCCCAGTCGCACTCCATAGGCTGGCGCTTAGAGGCACGTGCCACCGTGCCCAGCTCCATCCCAGTCTTTGTTCCTTCATTGCACTTATTCAGATGACCTTGTTTGTTGATGGGTTTATTTGTTCATTATCTCCCTTCACAGGAACATAAGCTCCATTAAATAGTCTTGTTCCATAATGTATCTTCTTATTCCTGTATATATGCCTAACCACAATTTGTTTAGTAAATTAATAGCCCTCTTTGGCCAGACTATGTATTAGTAGATTGCTAAGAACTGAGTGGAAATTGAAGTAACAGCCAATAAATGTTTTACATAAATTCATTTTCTAAATAATATGCCTACACTCTCTAAATAATATGCCTACACTGTTAAGTGTTGATATGCTGACACATTATATATTGACCTCATAGTAGATATTGAAACTGTAGCTCCCATTTTCCACATTCCCACTGATCCCTGCCCTCACCCCCAATCACACATACCCCATTCTCCCATGTTCTCGTGTTCTCAACAGCCTTCCACGTTTGATTAGCTCAGCATTCCACATAACTGCGTAAACGCAAGGACCGCTAAGCCTTGCGGTAAACCATGATTGCTTTTTTCTTCCTGCCTCGCTTTTGTTTTGGTTTGCTTGCTAAGGGTCCAATGTTCTCTCCCTCAAACTGTTCCCGGGTGACGTAGTTCTCTTCTCAATGTGTTCAAGTGCTCTTGCTGTTCTTTCAAGTTCATCTTTAAGAAGTCTAGCCATAGTCTTTGCCCTCTTCCGACTTGGAAGAATTTCCTCTACGTCTGCTGCCCAGCTGTTGCTTGCGTTTTCTTGCCACATCATCCAGGGATTCCTTCCACTTCTTTTGGGACTGAATATCCAGATTGCTGGATATTCTGTCTGAATATTCCAGATTGCTGGATTGTCTGTCTTATTTTTGAGTTTGTTTCCTTATTTTGACTGAGCACATAGTCCAACTTACTGAGAAAAGCTCATGAATGTATGTTCAGAGCTTATATTAGAAAGTGTATTTACTCCTTGGTTCATAGCTGGACTGGGTCATAGAGGGCAAAGCAGATTTGCTATGATAGCACAAACACCATCACTTAAAATCAGTGGACATTTTCCCCTAAGGCAGAAGACTCATTTTCTCTTTAGCAAACAACTCTTAATCAATTAAAAAAAAAAAACTTTCTTGATCCCGCTTTAAATTCAACTTTGACCTGCTTTGTTGCTATGGTCTAAAAAATATTTCAAGAAAATTTAAGTCATATAAGCTGAAGTAAAACAGTATTTACTGTGATAATCATGTGCAAAAAGTATCTGATTCATGCATTTTTACTTTAAGGTTGCGTTATACTTCTGGGTTCTGGTCCTAGTAGGATTCTAGGATATTTGCAAGCTGAACCTTGGTATCTGACACATTTGTTTGGCTGTGAGATCACCTAGTGTGCTTGGTAAAAATTACTTATTTCTGGAATCCATGTTGTGGCAAAAGTACTAATTTCTGAGCTTCATAGAGTAGCAAAATCAATCTTTTGTACAGGATTCTTAGAATCTGTATTTCCCACAAACATTCCAGAAGATACTGAAGGTGAGAAATAACCTCTGGAGATCAGCAGTATTTAACAGGTGGCTCTAGATTAAAATTGTTCCTCATGGACAATATGTCTTTTCTCTTGACTGGAGTTAGTTACAAAACACCAAGTTCAACATGCTGGTGATCTGTACCCAATGCCCATTCTGCCCAGAGCAGATATTACCATTTCCAAGCAAAATTTTGAGAAAATCCCATTGCAAGAAAAAAATTCTTGCTCTTTTATAGAGTGTGTTAACATTAAAAGCTGTAAAACGATTTATTTTCCATAATTGCCAGGTTCCAACAAAATACAGTCTCTGGAAGGGGGAGATGTTATCAGTGGACTAGCAATTACTGTTGGGGAAAAGGGCACCTAATTCCATCCCTTTGGCTTTTTCCGGAGAACCCTTCTTAGCGTTGCCTAGAGTTGCTGCCTGCCAACTGCTTAAAAAGGAATAGAAGTTAAAGAACAGGGCACTGGGTGAAAACTAGTGTTACTGAGTAGGAGAAACTGTCAGAAAGATTTTAGTAAAATGTGTTTTTGAAAAGGAGGCTGAGCCCATTTCTCTGTTAGAAATGTGGGCAGCCAATTCTGAGAACTCCAAAAGGAAGCAATCATTTATTTTAAAATTCTTTTCCTATGCTCCTCTTGGAAAACATTTAGCTTTGTATTTTCACTGCTGTTTGTACTGCAGGGGTCTTTGCCGGGTTGTTTTACAGGCAGTACATTGCCCTGTGTGAAGTAAATTCCCGTCCATCTTAATTGGGGTCTCTGGAAAGCTTTCCCTGAGGAGTTTCTCAGCCTCTGGCCACTGCTGCTGTGAGGGCCTGAGGTGTTCTAAGCGCCCCCCCCTCCCCCATTTGCACACTGGCCTGGACCTTCCTTCCAGAACCAGAATGTTCCTGACAGTAGCAGGGAAGCCCAAGGAGTGAGAGGGCAACCTGGTAGCTGATCCAGGGTGGTGATTGCTGGTTTTTTCTATTGAGAGGGAATTTGTGTTTTTCTCCATTTCGTCTACATCCTTCGTTACCTTGTGCTGACCTACCAGCTGCATGTGGAGGAGCAGGGTGAGAATGGAAACTTGGAAGCAGCCAGAACACGTTAACTGAGCTCAAACTGAATGTTCCTTTGGGCCCCGCTGAGCTGTGTTTCACTTTCCTAAAGACTTCTAAAACAGAATTGTGTACATATGCGCGCAACGAGTGTTCTGTCGCTTGGAAAGTACTTGGCTGCCAATTTTTTTTTTAAAGAAAACATGAAAAGAGTGAAATCAAACCCGAGATTTAAAAAAGAACCTAGAACTGTACACTTTTTAAAAACTGAATCCTCTTTAGTCATCCAACCACAGAATGTCAGAACACACCTCATTTTTCAAACGATGATGTTTTAATTTAGAAAGTCATTATAAAGTAATCATAGCAGAAGTTTTTAAAGAACCCTTCTTTCCCCTCTTTTCCATGGGGTGGGGTGGCGTTGAGGTTGAAAGCTGTGTGAGTTTTTTCACTCTACCTTCAGTGTATGAATAAATAGCTTTACAGGCAATAGTAAATGTCTGTATTAGGGCTGCCATAACAAATTACCACAGGCTGGGTGGCTTACACAACAGAAATGTGTTTTCTCACAGTTCTGGAATCCAAGAACATAGGGCTTAGAACTTAAAAGTCTAAGATCAAGGTTTGGTTTCCTTTGAGGTCCCCTAGTGGCTGGCAGATGGCTGCCTCTGTGTCCTCTTGCGGTCTTTCCTCTGAGCGCACACACGTCCATGTCCAAACTGTTAGAAGCCATCATGAGCCCTGAAGATAGTGCTTTGAAAACACACCCATCTTCCTGTGGTTCAGAATTCTTTAGTGTCAGTGGAACCAGCCCCAGCCCTCTACCCCTTTTCAGCCCTCCAGCAGGATGGGTGCATCAGCATCTGGCAATCCTGCACCCTTTCTGAAAGGATTTAAAATGCTCCAGGCACCTCTGAAATCAGTAACCAGTCCTATTGGATTAGGACCCACCCTGATGACCTGATCTTACCTTAATTTCTTCTTTAAAGGCCTATATCTCAATACATCACAATGAAGTAAGACTTCAATGTAGACATTTGTGGGAGATAGTTGAGCACATAATTATAGTCTTTTTTTTTTTTTTTTGAGACTATATCTCACTATGTTGCCTGGGGTACCACGGACTCAAGCGATCCCCAGTCTCAGCCTCCCAGGTAGCTGGGATTATAGGCATCTGCCACGGCACCGGGCTGCTTTTTCGAGACCAGGTCTCGCTATGTTGCCTGGGGTAGTCTCAAACCGGCGAACTCAAGTGATCCCAAGCCTCTTGCCTCCCAGCGTTTGGACAACAAGTGCACACCACTACACCCTGCCCATAATTATATTCTATAAACATGTTTACTAACTGGAACCCATTCACCATATCACATAAGCACATTGTATCCACCTGTTTTTTGGGGGGTCTCCAATTCCATTCCTTACCAGGCTACAGTGTCTCCCCTGCTCACCCCCAGTGAGGCCACATATTCGATAGATAAAACTCAATAGGATGTTTTGCAGGTGATTGTCAACAAAGAGAATCAACAAGGCAGGGCTGCTTAGGAAGTGGCATGTGACGTGTACAGTATACGAAGTAAAATCAGAAGGTGCTCCATGTGAACATTATTTTTCTGCCATAGTTAGATAAGCAGTAATTACCCATGTCTTGTGATTGGACAGTTAAATTGATTAACACTGAAGGAGGAAATGTTTATCAAGATTCTAATCCTAGTGTAATCAGCAACTATATTTGTGCCACCTAACTGGTTTTATAATCTCCTATGAGATCCCTAAGTATGAGATATTCTATTTAGAGAAATGTTTTGTTCCCAAATGTCACTGCATATATATGTGTTTGTGTTTTTTTTTTCTTTTCTGGGTTTGATTTTCTTGCTTTGTGTGCTTGTGTGCAATATCCAGCAGAGTGACATGTCGCTTCACGAAGAACTGCGAAAATAGCAAAGTGAACAGGGATGTGAAAGAAAGTGTTTAAATGCCTGACAAAGAAATGCCAGAACAAGAATGTACTGCGTCAAGTTGGTCATTCAAAGTTGATCCCTGTGTGACATTTGAATCTTACCCCATACACATTGCAAAACACCCCACATTATTTGGATGATGGCTTCCTATTCTTGTTAAATTTCACAGGAATCTCTTCATTGGAATGGGCCATTTGTGTCAAATGTCCTGTCTTGTCATGAGACATGAAAATAGAGCTTTAAAAACGGACTTAGCTCCTTGAGATGCAAAATTCCTTAACTTATATTGGAACAGGTCTCTCATATCTTTCAGAACACAAGTAAAACTTGGGTACATCAGAACCTGGCACTTCTACACCCTCTCTTAAAAGGATTAGAAACTCTCCAATAGCCTCATAAATTATTTAATTTTATAGACATTTTTTGAACCAAGAGTTTTGTAGAAGTAAGTTAGACCCGGATATACTAAAACACAATACATTTTGAAAAAGCTCCGTGTAGGACCCAATTCTCATGGGCTCTAATCTGAATCCAAGTATTGATTGGGTGAGAGCCTAGGTTGTGTGCACAAACTTTTAGCCAAGCCTCCACACCCTCTAGTTGTGACTGTCACTTTAGTCTTTCAAGGCATATTGCAGATTAGAATCTGCTGAGCATTCAATTTAAGGGAGGTTAAAAGTTATAGAACATTGGTGTTCTTCCCAGGGAGTACACTTTACTTGGAGCCAAGACCCTGCTATTCCAGATTGAAAATTCAATATCCTATGCCCTAAAAATGAAGTCTTACTATATGCAATGGAAATAACTGATAAGGATTTAATTAACAATTGCTTGTGGTTTTGCAATATCAATCCAATTTATTTTTACTGCTGGGTATTCCAGTCTTGGGGGCAAAGAAAAAGAGTGTCAGATTACTGTTAGATATCAAAAGGAGTGTCCCTTTGATAACAGTTCCTTGACCAGTCCAGGAGATCATGATTGCTAGTAAACAAGAGTCCTATAGGAGATTGGTAACTGGATTGAAGCTAAAGGTGTCCTTAACTGGAAAGGCTCTGAGGTTAATAGAGTCATGAGAGAGAACTTTGTTGTTGCTAGATTTTGACATTAGGCATATTTGGAAACAGGAATAAAATGCAATTTCCTGTGTTTGGCAGCTATAGCAACACATATAGTGCAGGCTTTTCAAAAATCCAAAACAACAACAATTTGTAATTCGACTTGATGTAAAACAGTTCCATAACTGAATTTTCAACATGATTCACTAAGTATTGTTCTAACCAAGTGAGCTACCAGTCTTTTAAATAAAAATTGAAAAGGAAATAAATGTGTGTGTGTGTGGCGTTTTACTTTTTTTGCAGGTACAAATATAAAAATAAATTGCTCGGCATCCCAGCTGGTGGGAAATAAAGCCAAATCCCGTTCTAGCTACTCTCTCCCTTTCTTTTAGTTCCTTTCCTTAGTCCAGAGCATTTGTGTTACAGAATACTGATGAATTCCCTTGAGTGTGAGTTGATTTCAGCAACTGTCCTGAGACCTGTGTGAATGCAGGTGGCTTTATGCAGGAGTCTATTTTTTGGGGATGTTTCTGTTTTCCTGGAGACTTCTAGAAGACCAGAAAATATCCTTCAAAGAAATTGCATGGCCCCAGTTGCTCCTACTCTCTCCCATGTTTCACCTCACATCTTTGTAATAGCCTGTGTTCCACTTATTGGGGGCAAGGGCAGGAACAGAATTAGGGGGAGGAGTTGAGCTTCCTGACGATTGCTGAAGCAGACCCTTACTTGCAGGGTCTCTCTTAACCCTGAAAATAACCCAAATAGTAAATCGTATTAGTTATTCTGTGGTCAAAGAATAGAGGCTCAAAGGTTGAACAGCCTGCCCAAATCACCAGCAAGGAAATAGAAGAAAAAGATAATTGAATTCAAGTCTTTTGGCCCAAAAGCACTTTTATTTTTTTCCCATGGTTATAGGTTTGTTTTTATCCTTCATATGACTAAATGACTAATTCTTTCTTTTCTTTCTTTTTTTTTTTTTAAATGTACATGAAGTATGCCAGGTGCCAAATAAGTTAAAGAATTCAATGAAACATTGCTTACTTCTCTAGAAATTAGAACAACCTAAGTGTCTATCTTCTCTCCAATTATATTTGGTCCTCTTCAGATACAAATACTCCTGCTTATTCTCTTCTTATTCAAAAGGTGAGATAGGAGAGGCAGTGAACAAAAACTGGATGCTGTTGTGTTACCCAGCTTAAAGATTTCAGGTAACTGAGCAAGTTATGACAGCATCAGATATCAGCCACAATGAAGCGAAGCTACTATAAAAAACTCTTCTAATTCTACCAATTTTTGTGTATTTAATGCTTAAAAATCTGAAGTATCAATAGTGTCAGTATAGCTAAATGTCCATAATAATGTACATTATGAAAAAACTTGATTTCAAGTTCAAAATATGGTTTTATAGTTTTCTGTATAGCCTCAGAATTTTTTTAAGATGCCCAAAAAGCGTGGGGGGGGGGGGAGCAATTGGGTTTTAGTTCCAACTTAATTAGATAATTTCCCTTTCCTAATTTTATTTACCGTGAAACTAAATTGCCTTTCTGACTTCCTCGGTTAGGAGAAAGAAGAGTGGACTGAGATGCCTTCTGTCTTTAGAGTATTTGGAGAAAGAAGAGGGAAATGTCAGTGTGGTTTGTGTGTGGAGGCATAGTTCTTGAAAAAATTAATTTTCACCACTCATCGCTGTGTGAAAATAGAAAGTTCTTTAAAGACTATTTCACACATAAATTATTCCAACTGTTTTTTCAGTTATTTTTCTTTGATGGATTAAGTGTTTGTTCACCTGAAAATTTGTCAACAATGTCTGTACCATTCTTATGAGCGTTAATCATCTTTCCTGCCGGCTTCGATATTTTCTCAATTTCAGACTTTAGTGTTTGTTATATTATCTTTCAAAATATTTGGAATTCTACAGGAAGGCACTGTTGGAAACTATTTCCTCTGTGTGAAAAATCTAAAGACCTGCTAAAATAAATCATAGTCTAGTAAGGCCAAGTTGTACATTATTGCCAAACTTTTATCCATGACTTACTCATTTTGTAAATATTTATTATGTACCTGCTGTGGGGGCCTGAGTACAGGGTGGGGGTACCATCAGAAGTAAAATAAAACCCTTTGGATCCATGTCCTCAGGGATCTCTTGATCTAGTAGGGAGAACTATTACTTCTTCATATACTTGCTCTTCAGAGGCACCCCCCCATTCCACACACACACATGCAATAGCAGTTAAAAACTATTTTTAAACTTTTTGGAAAAGCTAGTGACTTGCAATTAGCTACTGAACTTCATTGATGAACTTTTTCCATCATTCTAGTACACACTGTCAGTGTTTTTTCAGGCCTTCAGTATTGAACGTTTTAATAAAAATTATATCAGAAGAGAATTTTGGAAGAAGCTTGGTTGACTTGATAATGCCCTAATTGGATTCAGAGCCTCTCCATGTGGTGTCATACCCAAGTCCTGTGGGTACAGTTCGTTCTCTGGAATGCGTGCTCAACACACATGTCATTTTAAAGAAAGAAACCAAAATAGAACATCTTGTAAGTGGGATAGCCTTAATGACTATATTGGAAAAAATGAAAATTAACCCTAACGACTTCATTACAAAAAAATTCTTTTTTAAAGTAGCAACTAGTGGCACAGTCTTCCTTCCCCCCCCACCAGTTCACTCTACTTCCATTCCCTTGATACCTCCCCCACCCCTCAAATCTGGAGAACTAGATATACAAACTAAATAATGTTAATCCTTTGCTTTTCAGTAACTTTTAGCTGGTTGCCTGTTAAATTTGAATAGGGCATCTTCACCTTTTAAGCATTACAAACTAGATGGAATCTCAGCCACCCTCCCATAGTTTTGCCCTGAATTTAAACTCAGAACTTGGAGACCCCATCATGGTTCACCTGTCACAGGTACAGACACTCAGCTGCCATGGTTGGAGCCTCCCCAGCCACCCACATCTCTGTACTTGCTGGGTTTCCATCTTGAAATGAACAGCAGCTTGAGTGATAGCAGCCTCCAGTTTTGCTCCCTGTTGCAACCCTGATGCATCACAAATCCTACTTTGTTTCTCAATAAATTATGAATGAATGCATGACAGTATTCTACACTAAGCAGATTTTTCTGCATCCTCATCTTTTTGAGTGCTCCCCCCTCCTCCTCTGCCCTGTGGTGTCTGAAACCCTCACCTCTTCTTGGCAACTCTTTACCGGTCACTGTCTTTAAGGGACATTCTGGTCTCCTTCACCCTCACCACTGCCACTCCACTCCCATCTGCCTTCTCCACCTGTTTTTATCAGTGTTCCCTGCTATCTCATGTGATGTGTGCACCACCCTGCTGAGCTTTCTTCCCACCTTTTAGTTGCATCTCCTGTGTTCACCAAACAAGGTTCAGATTCTCCTTTGCACCCTTGAATGAATATAACCCCCCACATGGCTAGTCTGTTCTCTCTTGAATTTCCAATCTCTTCTTCCCTTCAGATTCTTCCCTCTCAACCATTAAACTTGTTTGCTTCCCCTCCCCCCATGCTTGGTGAATTTAAAACACCTAGGGAAGCTTTTTCCTTAACCTGATGATTCTCAGTGTAAAAGGGTTCAGTATCTCTTTATTGAATAAAACCTATTGCCTCCTAAGTATTATCATTTTCTGGGAATTTACCTCTGGCCTTCCACTGTTTCTTTTGTTTGGAAGACTCTTCCCAAATAACTTCAACATGGGTTTCTTGCTAGTGCGCCAATAATGTATTTCTGACTGTCTGCTGGATATCTGCCCTTGAATGTCCTGCCAACACCTGAAGTTCATGGAGCCTGAACCCAAGCCATAGGTCTTCCTCCAAGTCTTCTCTTGACATTCTGCCACATCCCTGGAGAGGCTCAGGCCATGAATTCTCTGGGACTTCTCCAAACTGTTCCTCAGTGTCCCTTGGACCCATTCATCATTTCCAGTCCATTCTCACCGCCCCTGTCCAAGTTCAGATGCCTGGGTTATTGCAGTCACCTCTTAACTGAATGACAAGGATATAAATCTAGGTGCCTTGGGGACTCTTTATGACTAATTGACATAAATTCTCCTCTCTGTATCCTGCTTTCCATTGTATCAGCCTGTAGGTTTTGTTTCTACCTTGGGGAGATAGCTCAGAATTCTACATTTAGCCATTCGTCTTTTCCCAGATTCCAGCCTTGGGGACTTGGTGTTGCTGCCAGGGGTCTGTTGGACCACAGACAACATTAGTCACACGTATACAGATTCTCACGTCTCTTTTTTCCTCCACCAGCCTTTTGACCTTTGACCTAGATATTAGTTCAGATTGAAGAAGTGATTTTAATAATACTTCTGTGACATCCATCCTCTTTGGGTACCTTTGCATAATTTTGTGAGGCAAAGTTTAGCCTCTAACTTAAAAATTGTGAAATTTCATTTGCTTTTATTCTACAATTTACATGTCAGGTTTGCCTAAAATCTTGTACCCCTCTGTACACGTTCAAGGTAAACTGAGTGGCCATTTTAACACAGAACAGATGAAATTATTTTACCTGGTATTGCTGCACAGGAGATATTTTCACTTTTTCCTCCTCCTCACAAACACCGAACACCCTCCACACACTGTTGCTTTATTTTTTGCTTTTCTTCTCCCTAGTAGTCATCTTGCTATTTCTAAGTACAACCATATCTGTTTGTCAACCCTTTGCTTACAACCCTAATGGTATCCAAAACTTAAAATGCTTTTATTTACATTTAAGTAGATGTTTCATTTGTAAAGTGGTACTCTTCCTATTCAGAGTTTCTTTAAGCCCCAGATGAGAGTGACATTATTTAATCTGTTAAATGTCCTGGAGCACGTCTAGGGGATGTTGCTCATGTCAGTGCATCAGGATGTCCTACAGCTGCACAAACATACTCTTCTGAAGAGCTATCAGCCACGAGTTTAAATCCTGAAATTCTCTGTCAGTACTCACAGACAGATGGAAGTCTTTAGTAGCTTTTCCCCTTGGGGGTTTAAAAATAATGACTGCCTTCGTTAGAAAAATAAGTTAAAAAACTGATACTACAAATCTTCTAAATTTAATTCTATGGTCAATGAAGATTTCATGCCATCAGATGACCATCATCAATAGAAAACCACCAGCAGTAGGAGTGACCACTGCAGCCAAAATGAACTTGACTGTGATGGCACTATGCATTTTTTCAGAGAGCCAAGCACTACCTGGTCTAATTTAAATAAGCTCAAAGAAGGGGCAAGAGTAGAACTGAGTCATTATTCATTAGAGGTTATGTCTTGACTTTTCTTAAGATAGAGCCCTATTCCCAACCAAGACTCTGACTCATTTTGTACAAAGGACACTTTGGAGGTACACTGTTGAGTTTAAATTCCATTTACCAACTGTGCAACCTGGGGCAAGTTGCGTTTCAATGGGAAGTCACACCACCTTCATAGGATTAGGACATTAATGAGGCTGTTCTTAAAGCACTTAGGACAGGTCTTAATGTGACCTACAAAACTGTTAAAGTCAGCACAAAGCAGAATTGGATTTTTGAAGTGGGAAAGGAGCCAGAGATCATTTAACCTAGTCCCCTGATTTCAGCAGTAGAAGATCAGGATCCTTGCTCAAGGTTATAGGATGAGCTCAGTAGCTGAGCTGGGTCTGGAACTCAGCTCTTTTCTTGACTTACAGTAGCTATCCCAGTTGGATGATCATAGCCTAGAACACTAGCCAGGATGCATTGCCGGTCCTGATTGTGCAATGTCATCTTTGCTTTTTGCTTTACGGAGTCTCACTGATTCTTCAGTGTCACCAGGAGGTGCTGCTGGTCATCATGAGTTCAGCTCTCTTGTTCTAATGGGGACATCCTTGAAGAGTGGGTTAAAGTCCAGAGTGGGAAAAAGGATAGGATGACTCAAGCTGTGTATAGCCTAACATTATAACTCTACTAGTAAATAGCTATACTAGTTAGTAAATAACTACACTAACATTTTGGGAACCATATTAGTGATTTGGGAGGCTACTTGGGTCTCAGTTTCCTCATATGTGGGAGGAAACGTAGAACGCCCGTAGTTAATGTGATTGTTATTCCCATAAGAACACCATACTCTGTTTCTGTGATTGACACTCTTCAGAACTGCTGCCTGCTGTAATTAAGCAGAAGAATAAACATAAAACTGTTAGATTTACAGAAAAGAAACTGCTTCCATCTTTACTCTTTTTAGGTGAAGTTGTCATTTAGCTCAGCTTCAGGACAACCTCCAAGGATTGAATAGTACACTCACTTTTCCAGAAACCTACTAAGAGAAGATGTCTTTTATGTGTGTTTTCCTTATAAAGAATGTAGTAATGATCTCCTTCCTGAAAGGAAGGACTTTGCTTAGTGCTCATCATGTTCAAGTATTTTATTAGCTGAGTTCTCACTAAGACCACATACTTTCTGTTTTGTAACTAGGTAATTTTGCTTTGAAATGCTCATGTCTTTAGATGAGTCTTATAGACCAAAAAAAAAAAAAAAAGTAGAAGAAAAAGAAATGCAGAGGATAAAGACAGGCACAAAAGTCCATATTGTGTCATCCCAGTAAGTGTTAGAACAGGTAGAGCAAATCACTGATAATTTAGGAGACTGGATGGGAGAGAGTGGATGTTGAAGATGCCCTAGGAAGATTTATGGGCCTGAAAATGAACTTGACCTCGATATTGGTGGTGAAGGCAGTAATGAAATATTGACTTACTTTTCTTTTTAGGGAAGAAGGGAGCCCAGGACAGGTCTGTGAATAGTTCCTTGTTGGATTCAGCTTATTGACCCTTTCACAATGGCAGGAGTTACTGGATTTCTGTTTCTGTACTTTTCAACTCTTCTCCCATCCCCAAGAGCTCATGAAAAAATGGATGCACTAAGAAATGCATCCTCAGTTGCCATGAAATAAAGCTTGGACCTTTAAATTTACTTTTTATTCCCAAATAAAATTTTACTATTGAAAACAGTTAGATTCAATGACTAAAAAATAATACAGGGAAGCCTTTTTGTTTCTAGAATTATCATTCTGACTATGATACTAATGCTGATGCTAGTTAGCATGGAGAGATAGGTGAGTTAGCTTGTCTGTTCTCTGTCTAAAGGGTTTTGCAGTGAATGTGGGTAATACATCCAGACACCATTCTGCTTTAAACTCTCTGTCTTCCCTTTTGGCAGATGTTGACTACCATTAGCCTTACTTGGACCTATGGTGTTGAAACAGCTAAAATATGTTGAAACAGCAATTTGATGATCTGTAAATGTTCTCTTAGTGACAAAATACTGGAAATTGAAATTATTAATAAGGGAGAACTGGAAGAGGAAGATGGACAAATCTAAAACATCAGTTCAAAGGAACTTTGAACTGTTGAAAACAATCATGTCTTCTGTCTCTTGGGCTGATAGCCTCTTCCCTAAGAATCTCCTACTTTTCAGTCTCACTAGCTCCGTGCTAGTGAACCACATTTTAAAAAATGACTTCCCCCCCTAGTCCAGAGTCACTTAAAGACAAGGATACCTCTGAAAAGGACATCTATATAAGGCCATTGGTGTCATTGTGAGAATGGTGTAGAATGTACTTACCCAAACCCTAGGAAGTGTGTCAGCTTCCCTCCTAGGCAATATATAGGCACCATTATGCATTACTATGAAGAGTATCTTTACAATTGGTTTTGATTTGCAGAAAAGTTGGAGACAGGACAAAAAGTTCTCATTAACTCCCTATTGTTCATTTCTTTGTCTTTATTTTTATTGATTACATATTATTTTTTACATCATTATATACTCTGAAGTTCTCCCACCACCATGTCACCCATGAACCATCATTTTGATTTCTGATTTCTAGTGTTCATTATTCCCCTGACATTACCCCTGTTGTTCATTTCTAAAATAACAATGAAACGTTTGTTACAACCAAGAAATACAGATGTGAAGCCTATTCAGTTCATTGGATATGTAGTCAGTTTACTCATCACCAGGTTTGAATCAGCTGGTCTGACTGGCAAGGTCACTTTCCCTTCCTTCTACATCACTGCACGCACATACACATCCCTCCTGCTGCTGCATGTGTGTTTCAAGAAGACACCTTCTCCACTTAGAGGTGGACTGTTCTTAAATCCAGGGTATATAGTAACAGCACTCCCTGTAAACAAGAAACAGAACATAGCTTTTAACTAAATGCCATTATTTATTAGGATTTCACTAGTTTCCCCCAAAATAATCTCTTTTCTGCTCCAAAACCCCACTCAGGACACCACATTACATTTATTCATCATGTCTCTCTAGCCTCCTCTGGTGTGTGGGTGTTTCTCAGACTTTCTCTGTTTTTAATGGCCTTGACAGTTCTGAAGTATATTGTTCAATTCATTGATAAATATTTCTAAATTTGGTTTGGTCTGATATTTCACTCATGGATGCTCATCTAGTGTTTTCCTTGCCTCAGTCCTAGAAGCAGATATCTGAGCCCCTTTATTGGTGAGAAACCAATGATCTGAGTGCTCAGTTGTTCATCTGGTATCATTGCTTCTATCCTCTCTGAGCAGATTGCACTAGAAATATATGTGTGTGTACAGAACCATATTTACACATGTGTTTATTGTCTATATATCTATTTCCTCTATCATTTATCAGTCTCTATCTAGCATGACATGACCATTTTTAAACTCATTCTAGCTCCTGCAATCCTTTGTTTATTTGTAGCCTCCCTTATCAACAGCAAGAAACCATCATTCACTATTTAGTCCTTTTGTTCTATCCCAGGGAGAAGTGTATCTGTTTCCAGATTAACCATGCCATTATAAATTGCAAAAGAGCAGAGAAAATGGTCTAGAAACTGTATTGTAAGGTTTATTTGTTTTACTTCCTTTAAGTTCTTGGTATTTAAATGTCAGATGTCTTTGTATAATGTCTTTTTAATAACTTTGTTGTTCTTTGGTACAATACAATTCCTATGAGTAATATTATAAGCATATACTTAATACAGCAGATAATGGTCAAAACATTTCTGACAATTGATTGTTTTTGTTATTGTTAGTCTTCAGAAGTGTATTCTTATTAACCAGCATATGTTTTATAGTACAATATATTTTGAGGAAAATTGAAGCCAACTTCACTTAGTTTTTCCACAGAATGACTGCTAGCCTCTATACAGTCAATATTGTAAATTCTTTCATTAAGATTCTTTTCTAAATCATCCTTTATCTATAAACTGTATGAAGTGGAGTTTTCTGCCACGTTTGTCTTTTCTCAGTGATGAAAATAGTTTTGTATGGAGAAAAATTTTAAATCAGTGTGTGAACATGTCACATACATATCAAATATTAGAGAAATACTACAAACCCTCAATTAGGTAGGCAGATTTAAGTTTTCAAGAATCCTTGTCACTCAGATCTCAAAGGAAAGACTGTCCAAATCTATCATTCATTTAATATAATGAATGATATGTCTTGCCTCATTTATTTTTGGCTTCTGTCATCATATTTGCACTGTGACTGCTGAGTTGATTTTAAATTAAAAATAAAACCTGCCCTTATTCTCTGAGTTTTTACTAATGGGTGGTGTGAGTTTGTGTGGGTGGGAAGATTGACTGAGTTGTGTCATTTAAAATGTCTACATTCAAACAGCTGAAGATTGTATTACAAAATACTTAAATATTTTGATAATATTTAAAAATGTTTACCAAGTGTGAAAGATAAAGTTTTAATGAACAGCAGGTCATTCTTGATAGTATGAAAGAGAACCAAAAATCATTTAAAAGGATTAGGAAATTTTGACATTCAACTGGAATTTACATGACAATCTGTTCTTATCTGGAAAGTCACTAGGCTCACAAAAAAAAAAAAAATGTGGAAAGTTTCAAACTGATTTCAATGGTAAATTGTCCAAAAGAAAAACGATAGCCACATCACTGGCCCTGGCAATAGGTGCTGGAGGAAAGAGACTGTATTTTGGCCCTGCTACTCAAAATCTGTGGATAGTCCTTTCCTGTTCATGATTTAAGAGACATGCAAAGACAATTTGGTTACCTATGCTAGTATACAGTTTTATTTGCAAGGGTGACTCTCTGTAATCATCCAACAATTACAGAATTAAATGTGGATTTTTCCATTTAGAAAAAAAATGTTGGTATGTTGGGGAAGGGGATGTTTCATGGCCACTGGCACTGCCCCCTCCCACCCACTCCTCCACTCCTGTGCTTTCCACAACAGAGATACAGACTAGAACCTTAAATGCATAATAAAGAAAGATAATGACAGGTGATTTTGGGGTGGAATTTAACATTATAGGCTTATATTTTTCTCTCAACTACCTTATGCAATCTCCCCATCTGTCATCTAAGGAATTATTTAAGTTTTGGTTTTGCTTATTTATTTTTGTTTTCATGAGAAAAACAGACTGTTGTCCAAGGTTGGGCTCCAAAGCAGGATCTTATGGGGTGTTGGAAAACAGGATATGCAGCTTAAGTGAAAAAGAGAACTTGATGGGTGTCTACAGCTTCAAAAGTGAATGTGAAATGGAAACCTGAATTCCCATATCTGTAATAGTTAAGCCCTGTATATTTCACAATATTGAAACTTCAAAAATAAGGCCTATAGCAGATAGTCTCAGTGAAGAAGAAATACCAGACACCCAGTCCCTCCCAGGTTGGCCACTCGTTCAGGGAAGGCAGGTGCATCGGGGCGGGCATGAAATGAAGAGGGATTTTACTTTTTGACCCTAGCTTAGCTTCAAAATCAGTCTATCTGCATCTCTCCCTCTCTCTTGTACTGTAGCCAGCATGAGCAGGCAAAGTGTAAATTCGGGTTAAGACCAAGTTTAGAAGAGCCTGTAGGTTCAGGATTTGCATTTCCACTTGAAGTAAGAGATCATTAGTAGAAGAGAGATTTAGCTCATCTGTTTGAAAAGAGAAGTTCATTAGGACGGGTCTTGGCAACTGTTGTCTTTCTTCATTCAGTTAAAAAAAATTCCTAGTTCTTGATATACCAAGTGATTATGTTGTATCTAAATTGCATTGAAACCATTCACTTTGATTGATTTTGCTTGACCCTTCTCCAGCAAAGGAAGCAAGGGTGTACCCTTGGTACTGACAAATGAAGGTAAAGATCCAGATTCCCCGCTGTTGGTATCAGGTGGCAAATTGGAATGAGGTGGTGGCTCCTGGTTACCACTGGACACTGTGTGATCACAGATTCCCCAGTGATCTCCACTGACACCAGACTAGGATGAATGGTGGTCTCATTCTTACTGGGTAGTGGTTTGGTCCCACCTGCGTACCAGGGGGAAGGAAGGAGAAGAGAGACCTGTCACACCTTGTCACTGTAGGTAGGAGTAGAAGCCCAGACTTTATCCACGTGGTCTCCCTGGAGACTATTAAGAATGCCTCATTACCCGCTGGCAGGCATGGAGGACCTGACTCTTTGCTTAGTCATCTCTGACCCCCACACTGCCAGGGGTTTGAGGGCTCCTTGTGAGAGCCAATAGTCAAGTGAGGGTGGAGATCCAGTCTTCCTACTCAGCATTTGCTGGTATACATGGTCGTAGTTTCTTCTGTGGTGTTTTTTTGGAATAGAGCAGAATCTCTGTATGTCTTCCAGGCTGTCTTCTTTCTGCCCCTTTGGCTGGAAAAAGAAGTTCTTTTGGTGTATACCCATTCTTATTTCTGGGTCTCCATGTTGCTGACTTCAGCTACATACAGGACAGAAAGAAAACCCAGGGATTCACCTCCATCTTGTTTCGTGCATCCTGAGGTCCTGGATAGAGTACTTTCTCATCACCTTGTAGCGTCTTCCTATGCTTGTTATATGTAACATCCAGAGTTTTTCAGTTGAATTTAGGAAGAATATGAAAGCATATGTCTGTCTTTGAAAGCATATGAAAGCATAGTCTGTCTTTCAGGAAGCAGGAATCTTTGTAGTTACATTTTATTTTTTTAACTTTTTCTTGCTATATCATTGAGAAAGTTTTGAAGATGGAAGAATTATGCAGTTAACCTTCCCACCCCGATTCAACACTTAATATTTTACTCTATTGTGTTTTCATCCATCTGTGCATTTATTATTTTAGATGCATTTTGGTATGCTTCATCCCTAAACACATCAGCAGGCATATCATTGATTGGAGTTCACTATTTATTTATGGTGTTTTTAAAGGTGACTTTACATAATAGCTTAAATACCACTTGATGAGTTTTGTCTAACCCATCTCTTCCTTAGTGACATAATTCTTTTTTTTCATAAGTTAATTTGCTACTTTTAGAACTTCATAGAAATAGAATGACAGTGCCTGTCTCTTATGCATAGCTTTCTCTAGCATGGTGTGTTAACGATCTTTGATCTTTAATGTTCTCTCTTTGTCTCTGTCTCTTTTCTCCCCCTCCCCATCCTTTCTCCCCCTCTCTCAGTACAGGAATAATGCCATAGTTCATCCATTTTGGACTATTCCTAGTGCTTGACCATTACAATTTGACATTGATAGCTGGGGTGGAAGAATCATTGCTGTCTCCCCTCTGTTTTGAACATAATACAGGGCAACTTAAGGTTTTAGGCCTTTTTCTCATTCATGAAATGGCTAAGGCACATAATGATATATTCTATAATACACAATACCCACATTTTCCACATTTCTTGTCATTATTGTTAGCTATCAGTTTATCTGAAGCTGAGAACTTTTCTTTGTAAGAGAAGCAAAGGGTACTTTTAACATTGTAAAGATTAGAATTTAGGCTCTTGGCACTAACTTTTATTTTGTGAAGGAGAAACCATGGTTTTAGCTACATCATAACTGTAATATTTATTACTGAGAATGCCAAACTAGCCTCTGGAGGAACATCCTATTTCAGGGAATACTTAGAATACTCTATTTTCCTACACAAAATATTGATGTAGTTGCTGCAGATGGATTCAGCTGCATTTGGCAGATCTTTATTTGTCTGGCCCTACCTATTATGTAAGTCTCTTGCTTCTCTATTTCCCCAAAATGATTACCTAAGGGGACTATAATTTCTGATTGATTGGTTTACTGATTGCTATCAGGGAAGTTCTGCCAGCTGGGAAATGGGACAAAATAAACTTTATGTGATACTCCATTTAAAGTGTGTATGTTTACTGTTAGTAATGCAGGGAGAGATAATGTGGTTTCAAAGTTTTGTGATAACTTTTCTATTACTTGATTTTTTCTATACAGTTGATGGACTGGACAAAGCTTCTATAGCAAACTCAGATGGACCAACAGCAGGATGCCAAACACCTCCCTTCAAGAGAAAGGGGAAACTCTCCACCATTGGCAAAATCTTTAAGCCATGGAAATGGAGGAAAAAGAAGACAAGTGACAAATTCAGAGAAACTTCAGCAGGTATGACCATCATTTTGTAGAAAAGAACAATTGTCAAAATTTCCAAAAGATAGCAAATTGTATTTTGCAGGGCTTTTGTTCCCAAGGAAAAAAATTAATCTGTATTTGAAATGCAATTATTTCATTGAAGAATGGAACAACTTAGTTCTTTTTCTACTCAGTTTAGCTTCATAGTATAATCTTATAAATTCATATGTGAATGTGACAGGTAGCAAAGAGAAGATAAAATTGCAGAAAATTTTTCATTGACATTGCAGCTACAGATACCCATTTACACACACATGCACTCTTACCTGTCTACCTGCCTAGTTCTAGTAACCCTAGCCTATTTGCTAATTAAAATGTTTCAAAATGTTGTAGCATGAAAGATTTGAGTGGCTCTAAGAACAAAAAGTTGCCTTATTTGTTATTTGAATTTCTGTCATGTACTTAAAAATATATATGATCTCCACCCTATGGTGGTTGTAACTATTGATATGAAGATTTTTGGTATTTGAAGTTCCTAAGCCTTAAGATTATATTAGTTAGTGTCTTTCATCTGCACTCATGTGGGAAGTTGACTTTAAATCTGAGATCAGAATTAAGCCTCATTTAAACAAGGGCCAATGCCAGTAGTATTTTGTTTAAGGTAGAAGGGTTTGTCTCTTGATAAAGGTTCAGCTTTCTCTGTGCTGACTTTCCAAATTAATCCCTTCATAGAATTCTCCATGCACCACAGCCTAGTGCTGTTCGTGTATGCACAGGATCACAGAGCATATCTTCTGGACTTTGCTGAGATAAGAGCGTGCCTTAGTTCTAGAGCTGTGAACTCAAATACAAGATGCCACCCACAGCACAAGGCTATGAAACAGAGATAACAGTACTCCCAAGGCATTTGAAGCTTTTGATTTCTTTACACTTTTAATATTTAAAAGAGCTCATAATAAAACATGAAAGACATTTCCAAATAATCCTAGAGGGAGGGTATATATAAAGGAAGGTTGACCATGAATTAGTAATCCTTTAAGCTAGGTAATGGGTCCATGGGATTTATTAGACTCATCTCTCTACTTGTAGATGTTCGAAAATTTCCAGAATAAAAAGATAGAACAAGGAAAGACACCAGACTTAGGGGGAAGTATGTAAAAAGGACATTTTTCGTGCCTAATTGGCTCCCTGGATTAGGAGGCCATGGCACTTGTCAGACATGGTGCTGTGTTGTTAAGGATGCCAGAGTTCTAATAGTCTGCTCTGTGACCTTGAGCTGAATGGACTGAACTATAAGTTGCTTTCAGTTCACATTCTTTTGTTAGTTCTTTCACTACTTCCAATCCCTGACTTTCTACCTTGTTCCCCTTAATCTTCAGTTGTAAATAGAACCACACTGGCCTCTGTAACTACCTTCCTCTCGTGGTAGCCTAAGCCCTGGGAGAATGTGGCTCTTCTAGTTCCATAGAAACCCAAACTGGGAGTAATACTGTGATCAGTATCCTTAAACAGATACTGAGAAAGAAGGATGGATGTTTCTCTTCCCCTTTGCCTGAACCTGGCATGCTGACTTCTCCCTCCCTAAAGTAAATGATGACAGTGATAAAGATGTTTCTTTGTCATCTCTTTTTAATTTTTTTAACAGTAGCTACACTATAACCAATTCAGAAAATGTTAGAAAAATCATTTTAAACAGTTTTACATGTCATTTTTAGTTACCCCATGTTTCTTGGGATAGCCTGGCCTTCTTTGAATTCTGTTTCCTTCTCATCGTCACACAAGATTTTATGTAAATTTGTTTATTTATTTATTTGGAGATGCTCCATCTTTTCTCTTTCTTGTTTTTTAAATTAAATATTTTTAATTGGTTGCACATATATATATGTGTGTGTGTGTGTATATATATATATATATATATATATAGATAACATCATCATATCATCATATACCAAGGTTCTCCCACCACCTTATCATCCATGAACCATCCATCATCTTAGTCTTTTATGCTCATATAAGTTTAGCTACAAGAAGATATTGGTGAATATTATATCCCCAGTTCTTAAAGACTACCACACTTTATTAAAAACCTGAAAAATTTATGATAGATTTTTTTTTTTGCAAAAAAATTGTAAAATAATAGGATGTAAACAAGCCAGAAAGATGTATTAACAATGCTTTGTGAATTTTTCAGCTGCATCTACCTTGCGTCATGTCTTTAGGAAGCTACATTATCATTAACGTTAAACTTGAGTTTCGTAGGACGTTATTAACTGTCCCATCATGAAGAGTTTTATTATCACTGATATAGATGTTTATTTTAAGTCTTAAATTTCTGCTCCTCTTTGTTGGCTCTATCAGCAAAAAACTAAAACAGAGAGGCAGAAATGGTGGATTATATGTTCTTTTTTCACATTGAGTGAAAAAATATGTCACATCTAGAGGAAAATGGATGTACTTGGAAATAACCAAGAGAAAGGTATTTTCTCCGCTAATAAATTTTCTCAAACTGTGAACCCTCACTATTCGTGTAGGGCCAAGGTCATATGCTGTCTGGCAAACTATAAATACCTTAGGCAAGACCCACAATATCTTGGTATGTGAAAGAAGATGAATTTCTTCTGGAGGAGTCACTCTGCTGTGTTTCCCTTTTCTTAAACTTCTGGCTTTATACACATGTCAACATGAATCTTCCTATGTTTTGCCTCATGGTAACTAATACCAACCACCCTAATCTAGTTTTCTGCTGCCTGGATTTTCAATTGGTAATAGATAGGATGCCACGTGGCTAATCATGCCATGTAATGAATGCCTTTATACTCACATTGATGGTGGTGGTGGGAATTGAGGAGACTCCTGTCCTCTAATGTTTTGGGGGTCCTTGAGTCAACTACACTTGGGAATGTGCCTTCCAAGACCATCTGTTAGGCAGGCTTGATCTGTGGCCTGACTTCTAGTACTCTGGCCTGGCTTACAAGCAGAAAGTCACCTTTATCTTCAACTCTGGTTTAGTCTGGCCCATAGACGCTTAGGTTCTAGGGCTGAGTAGTGTCTTCTTGATTTACCCCAGGCAGCTCTTTCATTACATTTCTCTTGACAACTCTTTATCCCATTTAAGCTCTAGGTTCTATGCCTTCCCCAGGGTGAAAATTCAAAATGTCATTTACCCATGTTTCCTCATAATTAGTTCTTCCATGATAGTTTCTGTGAAGAGAAAGAGAATGAGGTTTCTCTCTGTCTGGAACTTTACCAATGTTTTCATCTACCCACAAGTAAGAATACAAGCAAACACCCTCATCTGAACCGAGTTATTCCTCTAAATTCTGCATAGTTCATTACCATCATGACCACATGTCTTGGCAGTTCATTGTTTCTGTTATTTCCACTGTTCTCCACACCTTCCCCCCATCCCTGCACCAAGCCTCTGCATGCAGCCCCTATACCAAGTGCTCCTGAATTACTCCAAGCCTCCTAATCCCACAGTTCAGTGTTCCTCTATCATTTTCATTCATCTCATCCTCTACAGCACTTGCCATTGCTAACTAGACCAACCTAAATTTACCAAATGACTCATTCTTGATGTATGAAAGGTATACTTGTCTTGGTTATCTGACTTCTCTCTTGCTCTGTCTCTTCCCCTTCTCATGTCCTCTAAAATGTTGAGGGTGTTTTGGTACATGTCTTTGCTCTTCTCTCTCTTTGAATGTGTCCTTCCTTATCAAGTGGCTCTTCTCTGTCCCCCCCCCATCTCCCAGACTGACTCAGTCTCCGGCCAAGGCTGGGAGCATCTACCCAAGCACATGATGGGCAGCACTGCCCAAGAACTGTTTTTAATTCAGACTCCACTTAGACTGTCTACATTGGAGATTTGGTGCATGCTGGCTATCGTGGGCCATATAAGTGAGCACGGTCCCTGCCCTCATAGAGCTTTCGTTCTCGAAAGGGAAGGGACTTATAAATGCTATGAATCAATATAGACAGCAGGGTAGTGGGAAAGGCCATATACAATTAACTTCCAAGCCAAAGCCAGTTCCTTGCCAGTCACAGCTGCCCTACTATGATAGGCATAACTTTATTTGGCCTTCAAACTTTGAATCAGGTCATTCTTTGGCTTTTTTCTTGCCTCTTAATCACCATCTACATTCTATTGGTTCCTTTCAGTGTACTCCCTGCTACTGATTCTTCCAGTTGCCATTGATACTCAAGCTGAGAGTGAGACTGTGGATAGTAGCATCAAGAACGGTCTTGATCATCTTTTCCTCTCAATGTCCTAAGGCTGGTCCTTTTTTCTCTATATCACTCTTACGATGTTGCCTCTTTGCTGTAATTATGTGTTAGTTGTACTAGTTATAAAAAAGCTGCCAGATACTAGAGAAGGCAGGAGAAGCTGGGTTCTGACTTCAGGCTGCCAAGCATCTACCCAAGTACCTGATGGTCACTACTGCCCGAGGACTGTTGTTAATTCAAACGCCACTCATACTTGAGGGCAACGAGGGCAGCCTGCCCTAGCTAGTGAAGCTGACAGAGAAGGTTCAGGCTGCTACTAGTCCTTAGAAACACCAAAATAACCAAGATAATAATTTTTCAAGTGTCAGGCCAGCCCAATAGAGCAATGAATACTTCACATCAAAATGGTGTCTATCCCTCCAGCTAGGGCAACAGCATCCAGGGCAGTGAGAGCAGGACCAGGCAGGCCTCATAACCAGGGTGTTTTTTACTCAGGTTGTAGTGTTGGTGGCCTGAGGATGCCTGGGATTAGGAGGGAATTAGAAGGGCCTTAACAGGGTCCCCATCCTATTTTTTAAAGGACCCAGAAACATCAGTGGCAAGAAGGACAGGGAATTACTTAAGGATTCAGGAAGAAGCTCACTGTAGAAAGTGGAACAGGGATGGGTCTTTGGGATTAGTTTTCTCAGATCCCTGATCTCAGGGGAGGAGTCCCTATGCTTAGAATAGCTTCCTCGGTGGGTAGACGAAACAGGAGTTATTATGGATTAGGCAAAATAGATGGAGAAAGCACCCATCTCTCCATTCTCCCTTCCAGACAACCTCAGACACTCCAAAAGGGAGCCCTCCTCAGATGGAAATTTGGTCCTGTCAGTTCTTATTCAAAAAAGTGGGACTGACATGACACTGTTTTCTTTTCTTTCTTTCTTTTTTTTTTTTTTTTTGAGACTAGGTCTTGCTATTTTTGCCTGTGGAACCCCAGGCTCTCGTTGCCCGGGTTACCACAGACTCAAGCAATTCCCAGCCTCAGCTTCCCAGGTAGCTGGGATTACAGGCATGCACCACCACATCCAGCTATTTTTTTGGAACTAGGTCTCGCTACCGGCCCCACGCGGGACTCGAACCGTGATCCCTAGCCCCGGCTGCTTCATAGGATGAAGCTTACAGGCACGAGCCGCCGTGTCCGGCTGACCTGACATTGTTTTCTAAATAAATTTTAGACTCCTCAGTTCTTTTCAGCATAACTCAGACTGACTTGACTGTATTGTCTTTCTCTACTGGTCTTGTGCTTTGAATATCCATCTCATTGGGTGACTCACTAAACATGTCTCAGCCTTCCTGTTCCCAGGCTTCCTGTCCCTCTTCCCCTGAGCACCTTCTTCCCACAGTTATACCTGTTGAAGTACTACCAGTCATGCAAGTGTGATAGCAAGTCTTCTCTCTCCTGAAGGTGATCTGTTTTTCTAACCAAATTTTGAGTTGTCACTCGCAAAACTGTTTAGTTTCAGGAGTACAACATCATACCTCAACATGGCTCATGCTTTGCTTACCCTCATTGAAACTTCAGTACCAGTACACTGTCATCACTTCCTCTGTCCTCCCTCTCTGCTTCCTGTTTAGTAACCACCATATTTTTCATAGAGTTTGAAGTTATATTTTTTTGTGATTTACCATCTTGCTTTCTTTGATTATTTATATTACACAAACAAGTGAAACTATCCAATAACTTTCTTTCACTTTCTTACCGATTTCACTTGCCACTACTACCTCAAGATCCGGCTATTATCCCCAAAAGTTACTGTTTTATTTTAATAACTGAGTAGTAGTTCATCGAGTATGTATATCACAGTTTCTTCATCCAGTTATTCATCTATGAGCATTTAGGTTGATTCTATGTCTTGCCTATTGTGAATAATGCTGCTGTGAACACAGGGATGCATGGGTCCTTTTGTGTTAGTGTTTTTATGTTTTGGAGATAATATCTAGAAGTGGTATTGTTGGAGTCCTATGGCATTTCCATTTTTAGTTTTTTAAGGAATGGTCACACCATTTTCCATAGAACTATAACAGTTTACTGTATCACCAACAGAGAGACTCTTTCTTTTCTTCCCAGTTTACTGTGACCAAGAGCAGGTACATAACTACCCAAGGGCACTCACAGCCAAGTCCTAATATACCTCCTGCTTATATGCTAGACCTCACTGTTTGTCTTTTCAACATGTGTTTGTTGAACATCTGTGTCTACATCACCGGCACTGTCAGAAACTCTAATAAGAGACAAAATTACCTTTGCCTATACGGCTTCTGTTCTATGAGAGTAAACGGCAGGAAGAAAACCCAGTAAGTTAAACAATATTTTTAGAAAATGAGAAGAGAAAATATAGAGAATAGACGCTGGAAGAAAAGTTGCCCTTTGAAATAGGATGGTCAGGGAGATTTTACCAGAAAGGGAACGTTTGAGCAGAGATGAGATAAGAGAGCTAAGGAACTCAGAGAAATTCCACTTAGTCATCACCAAAGTCATATTCATCTCCTTCTGGCTTGTTGGCCAACACCATCACACTGCAAATACAGTCCATTATCAATTTTGCTATAATAAGTTAGCCACTAATGTACCTAACCTTCATGAACCTCATGATTAACCCTCATACCTATGTGCTGGTGCCCCAGTATCTCATAAATCATGTAATTTTACTCTAGACAGCCCTCCAAGAAGAGGAGCAGGAATCTGGAAAAGGGATTTAACTCTAATATAAATGTTGTTATGATTTCCTTTTAAAATTCAAATCTGAGAGCCAGATTATGACAAGACCTTGGAAAACCACCTTTGTAGAATCCCAGCCTGGGTTCCCTCACATGTTGTTGTGTTTTAGTAGAGCTAAGTATCAAGTCCTACAGAGAATGCCTTGCTGTGTAAAAATAATAACACGTTTCCCATCACCAAACAGCCCCTCCCTGGCAACACTGCTTTGTTAGATAATTTGGACAAATGAGTGTGTTCCCAAATTACTTTACAAAATTCAGTTGAAACCCACATTACACTTGAAGCTTGGTGTTATCAAGACTCAGGTACAGTTAAGACACTTGTTGCTACAGCAAAACTTTTTTTTTCTTTCCTGAGACTAGGTCTCACTGTGTTGTCCAGGGTAGTACCGATCCCAAAGACTCAAGTGATCCCCAGCCTCAGCCTCCCAGGTAGCTGGGATTACAGGTGCCTGCCACTGTGCCCAGCTGCTTTCTTGAGACCTGGTCTTGCTATGTTGCCAGGAGTAGTCTCCAACCGGTGAATTCAAGTGATCTCAGGTCTCTTGCCTCCCAGGGCTTGGATTATAGGCACAGTTTTTGATTGAAATTGAAATTGTTAGTATTGTTATGGAATTTACCCAGTCATTAATTCTCTCCCCAGGGCAGGAATCCTCAATAACAATATAAACCACCCCACTCCTTTTCCCAGCTCTAATTGTTGAGGAAGTTTCCTATTGACCTGAAACAAATTCTCTAAATTTTTCCCTATTTCTTTTCATCCCCTTGATCTATTTTTGATTTTTACAGAAACACAGGCCAACAAGCTGACAAGGTGCCTGCTCTCCTGAAGCTGGAGATAGCTTGGGAGTCTGGTTGTGCTGCCTATTCCCTTTCTTGGCTATTTTTAATGCTGAGATGACACAGTGACTTCCACAATCATTATTATTGCACTTCACCAACCACATCTTTGCTATTCAGATTCCTGTCCAGAATAGGGATTCTTCTTGGTATTAAAATAAGAATTTTCCAGTAGAAAATAAGTAACTTGTAAATGTCTAGGGAGTTAAGTGCTGCCCATTAACACTCTGTATTACATTCCTGCTCCCTTAGTGTATTTTTCTGTGGGATGCATCACCAGATCCACCTGCTAGGGTGATCTGTCTTATCCATAGAGAAATGCACTGTATGTTCTGTGTACTGATGACTTCCACGTATCCTCAAGCACCATGTCCTCTTAGTTCCTTGCATTTTCCCACCTTACATCCAGATAGGCAGGCTTCCTCCTGGCAGACACCCCCTATGTACCAGTTCTGTCTCTCATCAATTGTTGGGAATCTTGTCCCACCACATCTCGGTGAATCTTTCTTGTGTTGACCTGCCAGGTCTCCATTTTTCCATGTTTTTCCCATGTTCTTGGACACTCTTCTCTGAAAGCACTGGATGTCTCTACCGCTGTTTGTTTCTGACCTATAAAGAAATTTGTTTCTGACCTATAAAGTATCCTCCATGATACTTTAGACTATTTCCAGCCTCTTTTTCCTCCCTCCCTATTTCAACTTTAAGATTCTCAGTAGGTCTTGCCTGTCAGTCTCTCCCCTGCCTGTCATTTCTGTTTTTACAGAGTGGACCCCATGGCTCACCAGGCCCACATTATTGTACCAGTAATTATCTGGATGGTCAAACGTCTTTGACATCTTTGGTTCAAACAGCCATTCATTTTGTGCATCCGCTCTCTCTCTCTCTCTCTCTCACGATCTTCAGCTGGAAAAGAAGAAGCGAAACCCACACCCTACCTAGTCCTGCTTTCTGTTCCCTACTCAGGACTTCAGTCTAAGTGTACTGTCCATTGCTTCTGTGGTCAGTTATTTGTATTTTTAAAATTCAGGAGAGGAGGTTTACAAGGTCTTAGTATGTCCACCTTCACATCCCAAGAATTGTAATACAGGAGGCCGTGTATCCTCTGCTGAGGCCATGGGTAGGTGTGAGGCTGTGGCCTCAGGCACTTGAGCAACAGCTCCCTGTGACCGCTGTTTGACTCTCCCTTCTTCCTTCATACAGCAAATATTCACTGAGTAAATATTCATTGATCCCCTGCCATCAGCCCAGATGCTGCTCTGTGCACTGGGGATACCCCAGTTCACAAAAGGTAACGTTCCCAGGCTTGGAGCCTCATCCTTTACTCTTTGCTTTGGTGTCTCTGGTGAACCCCTCCCCTCTGTCTCTCATCTGCTGCCCCCGACCCAGGTCCCCACAGGATATCAGCTGTTCCCCCCCTTATGTCACCTTTTTGTCTCTGGTCAACCTCTTCACTGTAGTTTCCATTCCTCTTTTCTTTCTTAGAACATTTTTCTTTGTGACATCCTCTATGGCATCATTTTGCCCCTTTCTTCTAGACACCTTTTACCTTTTCCAGACCAGAGCAAAGGTAGATATTCCCCAACCCTGCTTACTATTCCCTTTGTGTGAAAACTGCTTTCAATTTATGACTTGGCTCTCAGTGACTTTTCCCCAAGAAGAAAAATCAAGGTCACAGCTGAGCGATCCCTGGGATGATTTCTGCACAGTCCAGACCTCAGGGTCCCAAGGTTGCCTGCGGTCATTATTTGGCAGCCCCTCTTGGAAACCATCCTTGTAACCCTCCCCAGCAGATTGGACCCGTAGGAGTGAGGCTTTTCCCCAGCTCTGCTGTGTGCCTTTACCCTTTCTGAAAACAAATAGACATTTGATTTTTCCAAATCTTCCTGCCCAGCCTTTCTCTTCGACTATGGCCCTAGGCCAAGGATCATAGCGTCCACGTGAAGATGGTTATTCATCCTGACAGCTCTGATGTAGACTCTTGAGATTTTCCTAGAAGTCACTGGAGCTGGCTTTGGTGGGAGGCCCATCTACCAGTGGAGCCACCCATCCATTCCCCTGTGACCACATTTGGACAATGACTTTTTCAAGAATGGTCACTTCATGGTCAGTCACCATTCTGGTGGTTTCTTCCTGTTTGGTGCATGCATATTTCTCTGAATTTTAAAATATGTATAGTTTTGTGTAACTGTCACCATCAGGCGCAGTCGAAGCTCCATCTCTGCCCACATCTCCCTTGTTAAACTTTTGTGTTCTCAAGCTTCCCCCAGCTCTTAACCACTCACCACCACTGCTGTGTTCTTCACTATAGTCTTGTCATTTCTAGAAAGTCATAAAAACTAGAATCATTTAGCCTGAAATCCTTTGAGACTGACTTCTTTTACTCAGTTCAGCACCTTTGAAATGCATCCAGGATCTCTCATGTACCAGTCATCCCATTTGAATGTTGACTCATATTCTGTGGGGTGGATGTAGTTACTCGTTATCCCCTCACCTCTTGAAGGGTCCTGGGTTGTTTTCAGTCTGGGGTTATTAGGAGTAGAGCTGCTATAAACATTCATGTAAAGGTTTTCATGTGAACACATGTTTTCATTTTCTAGAGAAAATGCGCCTGTGAAACAGCATTTCTTCCTTTGCTCCCACTCCATCCCCTGATAATCACTGTTCTAATTTCAGTAGCTTTGAATGTGACTACTTTGGATACCACATGTAAATGGATTCAGTATTTGTCCTTATCTCACTTTCCATCATGTCTTCCAGGTCCATTCATATTGATAAACACGACAGCTTTTCCTTCCTTTTTAAGACTGGATAGCCTCCCATCATGGTGTCTGTAGACAGCTGAGTTCCTGCCATTTCTTGAGTACTGTTAATAGTGCTGCTGGGAACGTGAATGAGCTCTCATTATTTCTTATTCTAGCCTTGCAAGTACATGTGCTGTGAAATTGTGCTCTGGTTTTATTTCCCATTTCCCTGATGATTCAGTCGTTACCTCTTTTAACTTCTTTCCACCCATCTACCATCCGTTTATCTTCTTTGGTAAAGTTTCTGTTCCACCTGTTTTTCAGTTAGGTTGCTTGTTTCCTTAGCTTTGAATTTAAAAGTTCTTTTTGTATTTTGGGTACAAATTCTTTGTCAGGCATGTGCTTTGCAAATATTTTCTCCTCATGTGTGCTTGTCATTTTATTCTTGACAATGCCTTTGGCAGAACAAAATTTTTGAATTACTGAAGGTAAATGTGTCAGACTTTTTTGTTGTAGATCATATTTTTGGTGTTGAGTCTCAGATTTGCCTAGCTGCAGATCATGAAAATTTCCTCCTAGATGTTTTATAGTTTTATTACTTTCATTTAGATCTATGATTAATTTGGGGTCATTTTCTATATAAGGCATAAAATTTCTAAGGTGTATTTTCACCTATAAATGTTCAGTTATTTCAGTACCATTTGTTGAAAATACTTACCTTCCCCAATTAAATTGTCTTCGCACCACTTTAGAAATCAAAATACTTTCCCCCCATTTGCTTCTCTTTGGTAAAAAATGCCTTAAAGTTTTATGGCAAATTTTTATCAGGTTATTTATCTACTGTTGAGTTTTGAGACTAATATAGTCTAAATATAATACCTTTGTTATTAAAGATATTTTTCTTCTAAACTCTAGCTTGTCTTTTCATTTTTTCATAACAATGGCAAGTCTTAATTTTGATAAAGTACAATTTATCACTTCTTTTAAAATTGTGCTTTTGGTTTCAAATATAAGAACTTACAAGAACATTTGTTAAAAAGACTATCCTTTCCTCATTGCCTTTGCATCTTTTCCAAAAATGAATTGGCCAAATGGTCTCTATAAAACATTAAGGCTCATGTTTATGTGGGCCTATTTCTGCATGTACTATTCTGTTGTCTTGATTTATGTGTCTGTTCTTTCATCAGTATTAGATTGTCTTGATTAGTGTAGCTTTATAAGAATGAAAATTAGGTACTATAATTTCTCCAACTTTATTCTTCATTTTGAAATTGTTTTAAACTAATCTAATTTCTTTTATTTTTTGATAAATTTTAGAGTCAGTTGTTCATACCCTCAAACATGTCCCACTGGAATTTTTATTGGAATTACATGAACTCTATGCATCAGTTTGGCCAGAATTGATATCTTCACTGAGATTTCTAATCTGTAATCTGGTATGAGTCTCCATTTAATTAGGTCTTAAGTTTCTTTCATTAGTGTTTTGAAGTTTTTAGAAAACAATATTAGGCTTATTCCTAATTCCTTATTCTCTTTCTTGTTATTTCACTTGTTAAAACTGGTAAATTGCACATAAATTTAATATCTATTTCCAGTTGTCCATTGCTACTATAAAATATAATGTAGCATAGATGTATTAGACAATTATGTCACCTTTGAATAAGGATGATTTTGTTTCTTCCTTTTCATCCGTATATGCTTTTCATTTCTTTTCTTACCCCTGCACTAGCTGGGATTACCACAACAATAATAATAAGTAGGAGTGATGAAAAGGGACATGCTTGTTTTGTTTCCACTCTTAGGAGGAGGAAGTGTTCCTCATGATGTTAGCAGTTTTATTTTTTTTTTATAGATGTGTTTTATTCGTTTGAAGTTCCTTTTCATTCCTGATATTCTAAGAATATTTACTTAGAATTGATATTGAATTTTTTAATGCTTTTTCTGCATCAATTGATATGATCATGTGGCTTTTCATTAGGTAGGCTATTGTTATGACTAATTACATTAGTGTATTGATACATTGAACTGGTCGTGCATTCCTGGAAAATCCCCACTAAACTGTGGGGATTTGTCCTTTCTATATGTTGCTGGACTTTATTTGGTAATATTTTGTCATTCAAAACAAGAAAGGATTCAAGGCATTGGTCTGTAGACTCTTACACTATTTTCTCTGGTTTTGGTATCAGGGTAATACTGGGCTAAAATTAATTTAGAAACAAACATTCCCCTGCTCTTCTATTCCTTGAAAAGATTATGTACAATGGATGTTACTTCTTCCTTAAATGTTTGATAGAATTCATCAATGGAACTCCCTGAGCCTGAATATTTCTTTTTTGAAAGGATATTAAACTGCAAGTTGAGTTTCTTTGCAACAGGTTATGTCTTTTATCTTGGTGTGATGCCTGGTGCTTTGAAATGGAACACAAAAGGGAGATTTCCTTGAGACTTCTTTATGGTTAACCAGGGACCTCTTCTGGAAGCCCATGTTCAAGCTACCTTCATCATTCTGTATTGAATCTCTCCTCTTTCCCCAATGCACTTTATTTTTCTGGTTAAAGTAACATCACCCTACAATATTTTATGAGTTTTTGGTATGCATTGTTGAAAACCAGCATGTATATACACCACAGTGTTTTCATCCCAAAAAGTCCAAGTCTACCCTTTGCCGTACCATCGGATGTCTTTCTCGCTTCCCACTTTTCTACCCCTTTTTCCTCTCCTTTCTGGTAACCACTAATTGGCCTTATTAGTCCAAAAGTTTACTTTGGTTTTGTTTCATTTACCTGCTTGATTTTGCTACATACCATAGATGAGTGAAAACATACTGTGTTTATCTTTTCTCTGTCAGCATTATTCAGTAAGTGTAATTCCATCCAGGTCTATCCATATTGCTGTAAATAGCAGGATTTCATCCTTTTTTTAATAGCTTTTTTAAAATAGTATTTTATTGTGTATATACATCATATCTTCTAGATCCAAAATTCACCAGTTGATGAGTATTCAGATTGTTTAAAGTTCTTCACTATTCTGAATAGTCCAGCACTCTTTTATAAACAGGTTTGTTGAGATATAATTCATATACTAAACTCTTCACCCATTTAACATAAAATTTAGAGGATTTTAGTAAGATTCCCAAGCTGTATAACTATCAATTTAAGTATTTTAATCATCCTTAAAAGAATCCCCATACCCATTACCAGTCACACCCAATAACTCCTCCAAATCCTTAGCTCTCTTTTCTACCTATAAGTTTGCCGATTCTTGGTGTTTCATATAAATGGAATCATGTAAGGTCTTGGCGTCTTTCACTTAGCATAATGTTTTCAAGGTTCATCCATGCAGTATCCTGTGTCAGTAATTTCATTTTACTATCTAATAATATTCCATTGTATGAGTATACCACATTGTACTTATCCATCAGTTGATGGGCATTTGGATTGATTCTCCTTAGGCTGTTACGAATAATGCTGCTGTGAAGATTTGTGTGCAAGTTTTTGCATGAACACATGTTTTCACTTCTCTTGGTCAAATACCTAGAAATGGAACTGCTGAGTCATATGGTAATTCAATGTTTAAGATTTTGAGGAACTGCCAAGACTGTTTTCCAAGCAGCTGCACCATTTTATATTCCCACCAACAGTGCATGAGAGTTCCAATTCTCCACATTCTGGCAACGTTTGTTATTATCTGTTTTTAATTATCACCATAGTGGGTGTAAAGTAGGTCCCTGTCACTCTTGTTTCCTCCCTTTCTGTGACATACTTCACTTTTTTGTAGTAGACTTTATTTTCTAACATTTATAAATTATTTTTACTTTTTATTATCCTTAAATGAGGATGAGGGGTTTTCTTTTCTGATTAAACCCCAAATGATTAAAATAGTGCTTGACTTGTGTGAAGCAATCAATAAATGTTTGTTGATGGAATTAATGGATGAAAATCTCAACCCATATGAGAGTATTTGCAAACTAACACTTGATTGAGAAGGTGCTGAATTTGGAGAGGGGATGGGTAGAGGGAGTAAAGGAGTAAGAAGTATACCTTTTTTCACTTTTCCATAGCATTCACATCATTGAGCGCTGGTAAAGAACTTTAAGGAGTCTTGTAAAGCTGCAAGAGACAGAATGAATATTTTGCCAAATTTAATGTGTAATGATGGGCACCTGTTCCCTTTTGGATGGACGGTGAACTTGAATAACTGTTCCTGTCATCTCTGTAATGCAACAACCCTGCAAAGGTCCACCTGGGATACAATTGACACACAAAGGAAGCTGGGTGGGAGGCTGTGCTTTAGGCAAATTTTTGTGTATGAGAATTTTATATGCAAAACTGATCGGACAAAATGAATGTTAAAATTCTGTGGATAATAGAGTGACAGTCATTTTACCATATATACTTTATTAAATTGTTTTTTACTGTTTTCCTAAAGCTATGTAATGGTATTAAAACAAATTTCCTCTACATGCATTAAATATGAAGGAGTCTAAACATTGCTCTTCATTTTGTTTTCCCAGTAGAATGACTTTTTTTCTTGGTTCAATCTTTTTACACTTAGGTGGTTGGAAAGAACCATTATAAGTTCACCTTTTTGTTTATGGAGCATTTATTATTCATTATAGGTTTCTTCTGGGGGTAAAACCCATTTATAGGAAAAACTGATAAGACAACTAACTTATTGTTCATTTGTTACACTTGAGATTGGTAGTTTCATAGATATGAAAACTTTCCTTCATGGGTTTAAATGCACAACGAATGAGCAAACCGTAAGAAATGATTCTTTACTGAGTATAGAAACCTTACCATCTTCTAATTTTTTATTGTAGAGAATTTTTTTTATGGTGGTCACATCAGTTTACAACACTGTATATGATTTATACACCTTTTTCAGATATATGTTAGCACCCGAAAACGACACCAAAATACCCATAATCCTCCACGATAATAGCCCATGCCCTCCCTACCCCTTCCCACCCCCACTCTGCCTACCACCTATCCTCCCCTTCTGGTAGCCTCAGTTCAACAGTCAGCTCTCTGAGGGTTGTTTGGGTTTAAAATTTTTCTAAATGATGTTGAGGAGGCTCCCTTGCTTCCTAGAAAATGTGACACTGCCTGTATAATACAAGCTGAGTTTCAGCTTAAAATTTATTGAGCCGTCCATCTGACTTGGATCTCAGGTCTCCATCCTTTCCCAGGAGGAAGAATGTTCTTTCCTCGAAATGAACTCAGTGAATTCAGATAAGCCAGGCATTTTCCCAGGGCATCCCATGAAAACATTCTCACACAGACCGTGGGGGCTACAGATTTTGCTGATTTCTGATTATAAATGACATGTTTTTAAGGAGCCACACCCATGACAATGAAATGAAGAATTGTTAACTTGCATTTCTCTTTCCTTTGCCACAGTTAATTCCTAAGGGGGCCATAGAGAAAAGGAACAATGTTCCCTTCCATCTCTTAATAAAAAAGGCCTCCGTTGGGATGAGACATGTGAATGTGTACTGCTTTAAGAGGAGCTGATTGTTTATATGCCTCACTTGGGTGAATAATTTCCTAATTTCATTTGTCTTTGGAATGGTGCCGTTTTAAAACACTTTTAGAGGTCCTACAGAACTCCTTCTTGCCTAGGTCAGAGAACTGATGTCAGGAAAGTCCATTATTTTATTTCCTTTGCATATTATTTCCCTTTGTGGTTTTGTTCTCTCTCTGTGTGTGTGTGTGTGTGTGTGTGTGTGTGTGTGTGTGTGTGTGTTTCACCCTGTGATACAAATCCGGTCTTTATCACTAAGGGCTAAGTTCTGGAAAGTAACTGGTTTTTTTTTTTTTTTGCTTATTTATTTTCCTGATGTATTTTCCCCTTGGAGTATAAATTATGGTCTTAATTTTTATTTTCTTTTGTTAAGTGAAAATTATTTGGGCTTAAAACCATTTTTGTCCCAAGTTTTCTTCCACTGGCTTCCCCAGACCCAGATTCTCTAAACAGACTCTTGAAGTTTTCTTTCTTCCAAAGTGCATTTTCTTAGTCTGTACAATAAGGCAGGGCTTGAGCAGTTATGTGAGAAATAAAGCAGAATAAAAACCAGGGTTGGAGAGAAGACTGGCTACTGGGAAACAGTGGACACATTATATATCAGTATGGTTACATGTCTTTGAAAATTCCTTCTGATCTATTTTTGATGGCTCTCATAATTAATGAATGCAGTATAAATATTTCAGTTTATTAATTCTGGTAGCAAATATGTAATATTTTCCATATTAGCCATTTTTAACTGCACAGTTCAGGAATGTCAAGTGTATTTAACACTGTTGTACAACAGATCTCCGTAACTTCTTTATTTTGTAAAATTTAAACTCTATACCCACTAAAGACTTATTCATTTCCTGCCCATTCCTTATAATTAGTTTCTAAAAAGAACTTTAGATGGATCAAGTGTAAAACAATTATACCAACTAAAATTTAATCACCCATTTCAATCTGATATTGACATATATTGCTAACATTATGTCATTCTTTCTTTTTGCTGAGTTTATCAGTTCAATATAAAATCTTAAATTTAGTGCTACCCAGGAGGCTTGAAATATGTTCTCTTTAAATAACTTGTATAATTTGCTATATTGGCAACATAAAAAATAAATTATTTTTTAGATAGCTGTTTAAAACTCTCTTTCACACATTTGTTTTATTTTGGGGTTAAACAAAATAAAAAACAAGATATGCAGATATTCCTAGTAATAGTAACCGACTCTAGGTTTTTATGGTGTGCCAGAAGCTGTTTTAAATGCTTATAAATCTTTCCAATTACTTTGTGAGGTAGGATGCTGTTATAAGACTCATTTCACTAATGGACAGACAGCAGTATGGAAAAGTTAAATAATTTGTCTTAGGTTCCAGGACTTATTCTGCATTTGAATCTCAAAAGCTTAACTTCATTTTTAATACCTTTACTATACTACTTTCTAGATCAATATGCATGTCAAAATTTAAAAAAAAATAGCAATAGAATATTATCAAAGGGGCACGCATATATATATAGGAGAAAATGGGAAGTAGACAGGGAGGAAATATTAATATTTATGTGGTCACTACTTTGTGTCAAACAATTTACACGATGTGCAAATCATCCTGCTGTCTTAGTACTCTCATGTTTTCCTGTGTAGAGAGGAAGGGCAGCAGAAGTTAAAGGGCTTGTCTGGATCACCTGCTATTTAGTTACAAGGTCTGGATTTGAACACAACATGTAACATATCTTTTGTTAAATTCAAAAGTAATTAATATTTACAATTTTTAAATGTGCATACTTCCAAAAAATATTTAGAGAAGGTTAAAACCTTCTCTAATTTGGGGAGATTTCACACCCTGTTATAAAAATGAAAGAATGGTGTCAAGTAACAGGTATATTTTTAAAATGACAGTTTGCAAAGTGATGATCTGTTTGTTTTAAGCCCTATTATAGAACATTGACTTTATTTTTTTTCTAATGTTTTAGCTTTATTAAGAAGAAGCTAAATTAGACATTATTATTTTTAAAGATAATGCATGCTTTAGGTATATACATACACATACACTCTGACTGAGTTCTCTGTGTCTCTTTTCATTCATTCCTTCTGGCATCTCTCTTTCCTCCTGGAAAGAGAGTTTGGTATTTTTTACTTTCCTTTCTTAAATTTTTTCAGAAGTTTCTTTAGTGAAGTAACACTGGAAATAAACCCTTAATATCTGTTTATCTCAAAACATCCCTGTTCAACTTTATTCTTGAAACAGTTTTTCTGGGTTCATAATTTGAGGTCCA
>PVHY01009740.1:0-54881 GCA_004024945.1 Uropsilus gracilis
TGCTTCAGTTTGGTGCTTAGCTTGTTTTGTCTTTTCCTCATGGCTTTTGTTTACTTTTTTTTCATTATGTTCCATATGTTAGTGAAACCATTTGACTTCTGTCTTTCTCTTTTTGACTTGCTTCTGCTAGTATGATTCCTTCTAAGTACATCCATGTTGTCATAAAGTCATTGAATTTGTCATTCTTAATTGATGAGTAATATTCCATCGTGTATATATACCACATTTTTTTCTTCCAGTCATCTGTTTTGGGGCATTTAGGTTGCTTCCATGTCCTTGCAACTATAAATAGTGCTGCAGTAAACATCCAAGCACAGGTGTCCTTTTGTACCCTAAATGGGGAAAAATTAAAAGCATTCCATTTGAGATCCGGAACCAGGCAAGGATGTCCACTCTCTCCATTACTCTTTAACATTATACCGGAAGTTCTAGCTAGGGCAATAAGGCAAGAGAAAGGCATAAAAGGGATACAAATAGGTAAAGAGGAACTGAAGCTATCATTATATGCGGATTACATGATTTTCTTTTATTAATAGCTGAGATTTTGAATTTGATGTGTGAAGTTCTGGAAGCTCAAGAGTTTCCTAGTGACCACTATAGCTTTAAAGACATCTTTGATAATTTAAGACCTAATTTACTGATGAGAACTAGCAAAAGCAAGTGATGATCTTTGTTGAGACATGATTTGGCTTTCTATACTCTCTTCTTAAAAGCATTCCCTAAGGTTGAGGAAAAACATGTCTATATTCATTTCCTTTTTTTAACAAATTAATCTTTTTTTCCAATAAGATTAAGGTAGTTTTTGTAGTTTTCTTTAGTTCTGAGATAGTAAGGTTAAATTAAGCTCCTTCTGGGAGACTATCTATCCTTTCCACATTTGAATGCTTCCAATAACCAGATATACAATCTATTAATTTTGCTTAATTTTTGAGTCAAGTTATTCTAATTATGCACATGAATTATTATATTAACTTGGGCAGTTCACATGTGCCCCATTTTGGCTACCCAGGGGTTATTTGAGAACTTCTAAATTGAGAATCAATTTGCTCTTTTATACTTTATTAAGAAACTAGATACTGTTTATCATATTTTAAGACTTTCATAAAGGCATGAAGTAACACTTCCAAATGATTAAAGTTATGCATTCATGTTGCCTGTCATTAATCCTTTGTTAAACTAACTTTATACTTTGAGAATCTTACTGCATGGAGAGCTTGGATTTCTTTCTTTTGTTGATTAAATTTGAAAGGTCTTATTGTTGTTGTTGTTTTGGATACTGTGATAATTAGAATGGCCTTTCAAGGATGCCCACATCTTAATTCCTAGGGCCTATGAGTATCTTACTTTAAATACTGAAAGTTTTAGTAAGGTGATTAGGCTGTGTTATCCAGGAGGGCCCAATCTATTCAGAGTGATAGACTGGAGAATTATTTCTTGCTCTCTTAAGAGAGTTGAGATGATAGAAGAGGTAGCAAGATTTCGAATGTGGGAGAGACTCTGGTTTTAAAGATAGAGGAAAAGTGCCAAGAGTTAAGGAGCACAGGTAGTCTGTAGAAGCAGCTAGGGAAGGCTCCAGGCAAACAACCAGCAATGATGCAGTCCCTCTGTCTAGCTGAGTTGCAGAGAACTGAATTCTTTCAACAAACTAATAAAGCAAAAGGCCTTTCCACAAAGCATCTCCTGAATGGACCACAACCTTGATGACATTTTGATCTTACCTTGTAAGATCCATTAGAATTCTGGCTGACATAACTATTAGTAAAAATTTTTTAAACTGCTATTTCTGGTAATTTATTATGGCAGCATTAGAAAATTAATGTGGACATTATGTTGAGACATAAAAATGAAGAAAATAAAATTTTAAGAATGGAAGAGAAATAGTTAAAACAAATAGATTTACCAGTATGAAATACATTACTGTTGCATTGGACAGAAAGATTAGAATAGTAATGGACTTGACTCACCAGTTTCTCCTTTATTTCACTTCCTTGCTAGAAACAGAGGGGAAGAAGACAAAAGCAATGCAATGAATTATTGTTTCTGCAATTCTGTTCTTGATTTTTTCTGACCTTAGTACTTCTCATCTCATTACTACTACTTAGGATGTTTCTAATGGTTCCTCGTTTTCTTCTTAGGTCAACTGTCCTATGTCTACAGGCCAATTGTCATTCTATCCTTAAGTTTCAATTGCCTAATCATCACACAACTTGTCAATTTTCTTGCAAAGTTCACTGTTATAATCTTAACCACTCTCATTTAAAGTGAGTACATCACCATCTATGTACAGATTGTTCATAATGATATGAAGACTTAGATAAATACCTGTGTCTAGAGCTGAAAGTGAAAAAGGCATAGAGTCCCAATAAATGCTATAAAATGTGATCTATTCACTTATTTCATTAAAATTCCATTTATTAATGCTATCCATTTACTGCCTTTTATCAACTAGACCTTAGGAATTGGAATGAAATAGTAGAGAATTACACAAATCCACATGCTCATGGAAATTTTTTCATAGTATAAGAAAGATTTAACAACAATCATGAGAAAATCACAGTTTTGTTAGATGGAGATTAATGCTGTGAAATTGCATTATATAATGGCAATATGAACTGAGCAATTGTTACTTTATGGAGATTGTTTAAAGAAGAGATCTCTGAAAAAGTGATATTTGAACAGACACTGGGAGGACACAGGCAAGGGTATATAATAAGATAAACAGTCAAGACAGAACATCAAACCAAAAAAAAGAACAAAAAAGGTTCATGGTGTTTCAGAGATACTATCAAATAAGGGAGTCACTTGTTTGCACTTAAATTAACTGAAACTAAGTGAAATTAAAATTCAGTACCTTGTACCACTACACACCAATTAAATACACAATAACCACATGTAACTAGTAGCAATTGCACAATGTAGTGCATTTCCATTATTGCAGAAAGTTCTATTAGTCATGGATGGTTTCAAGGAGCAGCAAGGGATCTGGTGATGTTAAAGCTGGATGAATTTGTTGTACTGTGGTAGAAGATGAGGCCAGAGAAGAAGTACAGGGTCAGGATGCAGTCATGAGGTCTTAGAAGTTTTGGGTGTTTCCTGTGTGCTAAAACCTTTATATTCATAATTTCCTTTTATTATTTCTTATGACTATAAACCTATATAGTTGAACAGACCTATTTTAGTGATAAGGGAATTTCAATTTGAAGATTGAATGTGACTTATCTTAAGTGAAGTTATTCAAAACAAACAGAGCAGAAGCTCTTTCTGGTCCAGCTGATTCTAAAATGCTAAGCCATAACTATAATATCCTGTTTCATAGATTTTTTTTCACATTAGGGAAGTTCTGGAATGATAACACCAATGCCCTTGGGAATGTATTTTCTTAATGTAACTGATTTTCTTATAATATTTAAGTGAGTAATTTCACAGATCATTTTTAAAGGCAAGTTAAACTGAAAATTGTTTCATGGTAATAGAGAAAAAAAAAGTGGAAAATACTTGCAGTTGAAGAACCCAGGATAACTGAGAATATAGATTACCCTGAAATGGTTGGTTTCCTCTCTGTGAATATAAAACAAACAGTTCACTTTCATGAAAATTAATTATTTTCTATCTTAAATCTGAACTTTATTAGAAAGGAAATAGAGGAAATCACACAAAGGCCTTTAAAATAGCCTCAAAGGCAAATAAAAGCTTCATAATATTTATGTATTTCTAATCTTGAAAATATAAGGATATCTCCATTCTTTGCATGCATATTTAAAAGAAATACATAAAATTAATTAAGGCATCTAGGTTTTAGTAAAGCCCATGAAACTACTATCAATTATGAAGTTCTGTTATGACTTATCTGCTAATAATTCATAGTCAAGGGATTACTTCAACTTTGGCTTTAAAACTTTGCTAGCTTTATATATAATATGTATATATATAAATATTTCATATATATATGAAACCTCAAAAATCATAACTTTTCTTCATCCTGAGGGTTGAGAAAATGTCATTAAATATGAAACATTCTCTTTGGTTCATTAATAAATATGGCTAAGTGTATAAACAATGTCTATCCTGCCCATTTTGAATCACAGTATCTCCATCACATACCACAAAACACACCCAAATAAATTGTAAAATATATACATCTTTTAAAACTGAAATTTGATTCAGTCATTATCAATATTTACATGAACAGAAGTTTTGTAAACTGATACATGTATTTGTTCTTTTTTATATTCCAATAATAAAGACTTATTATATACCAGAACCTAAGGTAGCTATTGAAAACCATGGAATATTTGACAGAAACTCTCCCTACTCATAGCTGGGGAAAAAAAGAGAAAGAGAGATGCAATTAATTATATAATGAACTAAAGTAATTTCCATAATATTTATATCAACTTAGAACATATTATTATATTCGATGTCATCATTTTAAGATTCACAATATTTTATATATCAAAGATTCAGTTCAAACATTTTAAGCAAAAGAACTTAAGAGCTGTCATTGTACTTCCTCCTGATCTAGACAATATGGTCTGTTTATCATTCATCGAAGTACCACAGAAACTGGGTCTAACTCTGCGATCACAACTGACCATTCTTACTAAGACTTGCGTTCTCTATGCCTTGGTTTTCTCTCATGTATAAAATAAAAGGAAACCATATCACATGTCAAGTAACATTCCTATTTTGAAGTGTTTTTAACAGCACTTAGAAGTATCTAGCACTTTACAAGTAGATAAGAAATGTTAGCTGTAATGATTGTTATTATGTTATTGTTATAAGGATGACAGATTACATCCTGTTTCTCCTTTTCAAGAGAAAGGGAGGAAACATGCATACTACTTCTTGTGAAGCAGCTAATTATACAATATTTATAAGGCATTTGTTTAAATAAAAGGTACAAATAAGTGAATAAACAAATAAATGGCAAATGAATGCAGAACCTACAGCATATTAAACTCAGAAGTGGCATTTCATCAATACTGAGAGGAATTCAATCTTTACTATATCCTCTTCAGTCAATCCAGATATCACAGTAATACATCCTGTAAAAATACAGCTGATTTGAACAGGGACATTTACTATAGAGGAAAGAAAAAATTAGCTGACTTGCTTTGCAAGTAGATGATGTCTTCTAGAAATTTAGTTTACTTTCTTTGGGACATTCCAAGCTGAGAGAATATAATGAATTTAAGATTGAGAGATGGATGATCTGATCTTTCACTAATCGGTGTGAAGAGGAAATAGGATATATGGAACTGAAAGCAAGAAGGCAAACTGAGCCAGAGAGCAAGAGACTCGTGTACAGACTTGATCCTTTAGATTCTGAGTTATTAAGCAGATTTCCCAATTGTAAATTACAAGATTTAAATCAGTGCTTAAGAAAAGAGGTAGTCAACAATGTGGAAGAGACATTAGGTTGAAGAAAAAAAACCAAAGCAGAGTGAGTAGGTAAAGAATATGGGACTAAGCCAAATAATTAACAGTTGTGGCTAAAGACAGCCCTTGGCAATTAGAAAGCAAAGGTCAGCAAAAGTATAAACCATTCTTGACTTATGATAAGGTATGTTCCATGAAACCAACTGTAAGTTACAAATATGGATGGCCCATGCAATTAACACATAGCATTTAACAAATGTAACCTCCTAAACCACCTAATTTAGTCTGACCTACCTTAAATGTGCTTGGAACACTTTCAGTAACCCATAGTTATACAAAACCCTCTAACATAAAATATATTTCATAGTAAAGTGTTGACTATTTTGTGTAATTTATTGAATTCTATACTGAAAATGAAAAAGAGTATCTTCATTCAGATTTAAAGTATGGTTTCAACTAAGGGCATATTTGTCCTGCACAGTCATAAAGTTGGAAAATTGTAACTGGGACCTTCTTTAAGCGGGGTCAATTTGTAGTAGAGAAACATACCGTAGTCATTCATTATGAAAGCAACTTTCCTCTGAGATAAGAAGGGAATTCCTTGCAAACTTAAAAGATAGAATAAAATTGCATGTCTTTTCTAAAGAAGTTTTTTTCTTCTCTCTAATTACCATTGGGTCTCATTTTTTCAGTAACTTTTGATTCCAGTTGAAAAAAATACCTTATTTATCAATTCCAGAAATCTAAGAAGAAACAATTTGGGGATGGTTTTTTATCCAAACTGGCAGAGACCTCTTTGAACCTCTTTATATAAAGTGAATACTGTTAAGTCAGTCACCACCAAAAGTAAAATCTGAAACATGTGGCATTAATTTTAAGATGAAATGGGATGGGGGGGGGGGGGAGAAGCCTGGAAGGTAGAAGAGACATCATATTGGGCATGAAGAATGAGAACTTCCCCACTAGATATTGCTTGTAACATTGAAGATATAAAAACTACCTAGTAAACTTGCCTGGCTAGGTAAAACAAATTCTCAAATAGAGTGTTACAAATTTCAATTGGCTTCTTTCTGCTGCTTATATTATGTTACTATGAGAGACACATTAAGGAAACTTTCAGTTTCAAGGAAATTTAGACTAAATGGAAAAAGTCCAAGATATTTTTCTGAAACCAAGAGAAACTTTTGAAAATAAGAAAGAGCTTTAGGGTAAATATTGAGGTCTAGCACATAATTCAAACAACTATGTTTTAGACACACTTAACTGAAAATGGGTCTCTTAAATACTTTAAGGGTAATATCTTACAATTTTCTCTGTAGTAGAAAGAGATCAACTTAGAAAACAAAACCAGTAGTTATTATGATAACTGCTTTCACAAAAGCATGTAAAAGACTTCAAATGAAAAATGTTTACCAAAAGGTTGAGTTCTCAAACTTTTCAAATTATTTCAAATACACATAAAACCAGAATTGCTTGTTCTGAAAACAATTTCATGCCAAATAACATTCTCCTTATTTCCTCTTAATGAAATTTCATATCAATATCTGGTTTGCATATAAGTATAATTCCATTGTCCAACATAGATTTTGAATTTGTCATAATTTTTACAGAAAGCACTGACTACAAGTAAAAAGAATGAAAAAGCTTTAAAGTTTTCTACCAGATTAAAAAAATGAAATTTTTAACCAGATTGAAAAATTCTTGTCAGTGTGGGTCAATTATCTTCAAATAACAGGAGTGATTTTATAATAATGTGAATTATTGCATAACTTGAAAAAATATCACCCACTTTTTCGAATAAGTTACAAAGGTATGTTGTCTCAAGAGAAAAATTCTTACATCAACCAGTGATGTCATCTAATCATCACAGTAGGGGGCATCAAGGTTTAGGGAGCCTCTGATTCCCTTGGATTTCCATCTAAAAATTAGTATTTAGAGAAGCTGAATATTGAAGAAAGGTTGAGCACATGTGGACCATAGTAAGATCTAAAGAAGAGAAGCTCCAGGGAGTTTCAGATAATTTAACTTTGCCCACTTGCTTCCTTTGAAATGGAACTTAGCTTCTATGTGTTGTACTAAAGCACATCGAACTAAAAACAATGGAAATTTACTCTGAGAAAGGAATATTTTTTCCTTTTCTCTTCTAAAACATTTTCTGCACTCTCCTGATTCTATTCAAAGCCAATAAGTAAAATACTTCACTCGTCATCTGCAGCATTCCCTTCCTGTCTTTGAGAATTGTGTGATGAAATTCTGATTCACACTGTGAATCATAAAACCTGTAGTCACAGGAAATGCAAAAAAGAAAAAATTACTGGGGAGGGAGTCCGTATAGTTTTAATTTGTAGCCTATTAAATTAACCAGTACAGATTATGCTAAGGCAGTCTATCATACAAACATTTTCTCACATTCTGAATTTATCTTTGGATTTTTTTACTTGCTCTCATTTTAACTGTTGTCTATGTGTTTTTTGGGATACACTCTATTATCTACATTCTCAATTTCTTAGTTACTCAGGATTATATGTGTATTTGAGAGCTTTAAAAACCTTTGATACAATCTCTTCAGAGAACTTACTTGCCATATAATGAAATTGAACTTCAGTAAGAGTGAATATTTCTATGGTACAATTTATATTAAATAATGAACTTGAATAAATATTTTTATAGTATAATTTATATTAAATAATGATATTGAGGCAGATATCCATGTTCTGTGACTTATCCAAGATTACTCTACTACCATAGCACCCTTGGTTAGGTGGATGATTAAAAAAAAAACAAAAAACTGGCCAGAGGTTGTGATCTAAAGAACAAAATAAATAATATTTTAAAAAACCTGAAAAATAGTTTTCTAATTGGATTTTATCATTTTAACCAAAAGAAAATTATGAAACCTCTAATTTTATTCCAGTCATACTAACATCTGCCATGTCTATTAATTGCAAAGATATTTTTAATATTAATTGCAATGATATAATTGCAGTTGTCATTTGAATTTCCATTTCCTTAATAGTTTACTTTGAATATATTTTTATATACTTTTGCTCTAAAGATGTATGTATCTTCAACTAAAAAATAATTCAAGTTTTTTTTTCTATGTATTTATTTTTAGTGAATTATCTTTCACTGTTGACATGCAAATGTTCTTTTCATATTTCTTAATATTTTCCCTTTATGTGCTTACTTAATCATTTTCTTAACTGTAGGTTTGGGTAGAATACACAGAATATTTTTCTAAACTCTTCTGGTGGTTGAAAACTCAAAGATTTCCTGACAGATTTCACTCAGCATTCCTGCTCTGATACTTGCCTTTGGAATGACTATATTTGTAGTTCAGGGGGACTCTGTCCATTTCAGTTCCCTGATTTTTTAAAGGATGACTTTCTTTTCAAAAAAAAAAATCATCTGCCTGGGTTTGATTGTGTGAAAAGAATGGGGGTCTCTTGTGAATTTCTATATCCTAATTACAAAGAAAAGTCTGTTTCATCCAATTTTTAAAGTATCTTTCACAAAATCCAAGTGTATAAACACATCACTCTTGTTTATCAGGAGCACAGCTGAACAGGGTGAAACTGATCTGTCAACTTGGGGTAACTGATTAAAAGCAATAATCGAAATAAAAATAACAATGACATCTTTCACCACTTACTGTGACAGTATAAGCAAATATTTACCCCAAAAGACATGTGCCAGCTACCCCTGTAGAATGCACTCATGACAGGTCAGGTGGATCAGCATAGATGTGAGACATTTTCTTCTTCTAAGAGAACCTGAAAGAGGGACAGAGAAATGGTTAGCAATAAAATACCAAGTCCTGGTTGAGAAAAGTATAGTCAAGGTTTTCCTTTCTTTCCTTCCAGTCTTAAAAGGAGACAGGAAGAGATGACTAAAGAAGACCTTCTCTGAAGGCTCCAGGTTTGGAAACATCAGCATGAGGGTACCTGTGCTAAAAATGCAAATATGCAAAAGAATAAAAGCAGCTGGAAGACTGAATCTTTGATGACAGCTCCCCTTAAAGACTCAGCTACAAGAAATCATGCTTGCAGAAATAAGCCAGAAATAAAGAGAGAAATACTGGATGGTCTCACTTATATGTGGGATATAGGGAAAACAAACAAAAGTACAAACAAAGTTAAAACTGACAAGCTATGTAACTAAGTTTATAGCAAGGGAAGGAACTGGAGTGAGAAAGAATGAAACCAGGGAAGGGATGAACACTAGAGATCAAGATGATGGTCCACAGGTGATGTAGTAATGGGAGAACGTTGAGGTATATAATATTGTAAAGTGTAAATAAATATATATATGTGATCAATAAATAATAATAATAATAATAACAATAGTAAATAAAATATTTAGCTGCATTGGCTACTTACTAAGTCTGGTGTGAGGAAACTTCCAGTAAAGTCTTTATTTGGACTTGAATATCACATGTAGGTTTCTGACCAGGAGTTGTCATCCTTCTTGCCTTTCACTGAAGATGGGAACATTAAACACCTGAAATGCAATGAGTTTAAATGATAAGAGTTTGTGATGCTTATACTTTAACATGGTGGTATTTAAACATGTTATTATTTAAACATGCATAATCTGGAATAATCTTTATTTGAATTACAGTTTGAAGGTGGTATTGAAAAACTCAGTTACCCCATATAGAATATGCAAATAGCTATTAAGATAATGCACGGGATATTGTGCCAATACTTGTGCAGCTCTGGAACAAGTACCTGTTACTTTTAAAAACTCAATTTATGTAACCTTGTTTTCTTTTCTTCTAATCTATTTTTACATCTTAATCCTCAAGATATTCTATTGTGTTCAGAAATCATTTTTCAAAGAGATTCTCCAAACTTTTGAGACAGAGACTACTGTGTAAGATGAGTGCACAGATAGTGCACAAATTACTATAAAGGTATGAGAAATGTGCAAGTTTGCTCTTCTATTTCTGGCCCAATTCAAATGTCCTCCGTGCCAGCAGATACAGAGATTATGATCTAAAAGTTTTTTTTCCCCTTTGTCAATGTTTTGAAGAAAACAGAATAATATTCACAAATAATGAAATAAAGACAAAGGCAAATTGTACTAACAAGCAAATTACTTAAACTGATTTCCTCATTTATATAAAGTGGGGAAAATAAAACTTTTTCAAGTTATATAGATATATTAAAAAATAAGTGCAGTTTTCAGCATATATACATACATACAAGCACATGTACACACATATACATAAAATTCAAAAAATTGTAGCTGTTGCATCATGAAAGATTCATGTGTGATAGATTCTTACCTGAATGTTAACTTGGAATGTTTGTATGTTCAAATCTAATCACTTTATGAGACAATGTTCCATTTCTAAAATAAATTTTTCTAATGTTCAATTTCTTTTATTCTGAAATGTAATTTATAATCAGTTTATGTGATAATTTTTTGGGAGCAGACTTTGAGACTACTAGCAGCAACAGACACAATCTAGGATGAGATATCTAGGGTGAGAGAACCATTTGTGGTCTTGAAACTCTTGTTTTCCTAAGCTTCTGTTTGTTCAATAAACCCCAGTGTAGTTGTATTCTAAACCTAAGTTGTTTCACAATTTGTCAGCATGTGGGTGAGAATCCTCTGTGACATCCCCCTCCACCCCCCCCCCACCCCGGCACTGATTTGGCACTGTTTTAAATGTCCCTTAGATACTATTTTACCTCCATGCTGTTCTCTACTGTTGGCATTGAGTACTTTTGCTTAGTTTCTTTAAGATAAATATTAAGCAGATTTTCTGTTATTATTATTTTTTGTTTGTTTAAGTCTATTCTCTTTGAAATGCCATGTGCAATCTTTGCTCTGGGTCACCAACCTCTGTCTATTTTTATGTTCTTATTTCTAATTGTTATCTAAAATATTAAAGTTCTGTTGGCAGAAGTTGTGGGAATGTGCTTTTTGAAACTTTTCATGGGAAGAATATTGTCTATTTAGTTCAATTCAATCTAAAATAAACTCCCATTAAATAGAAATTCAATCTAAAATTTAGTCAAAAATAAATCCCCTTAAATAGAAAATATGGAATACATAACAAGTATTTACCAATATATGAAAAGTTTATTTCATAGAAGTTATCACTGAGAAAGAAATCAGGCATGTTTTGTTGCTGGTCATACATTTTGGGGAACCATTTCATTTTTATTTATTGTTTTGCAATCAATGAGTCATTCACTTTCATCAAAAAATGGAATGTTACTTCCTTATGGGGTGCAAACTCCCTTCTAAAGATTTAGTTTTTACTTGAATTTCTAAAATCAAATGACTTCTAAATAGCAGCTAGTGATCTGGTGCATAGATAGCATCAACATAGTTTTAGATAAAAAGTAATTAGCTCTTGTGTCAAGAATAATTATATATTTAATCTCAGTGACTCCCTATTCCTATTGATATAAATAACTCAAACTGTGATTGTTGGTATAAAGATTTTATTCCCACAGCACAGATTTCTCCTTGATTTCCAATTTTTACTCTAATTACCCAATAAACTATTTTCATTATAGTTAACACTAGATTACTGAATTACAGTAAGAAGACATAACTCAGACATAGCATAGATAAGTTATGTGGGAAAGGGGCAGGCTGTTTCCTTAAGTTCTCTAGTGTTTTCTAACTCAGAAGCAATCTGAACCCAGTTTTGGGGTAGTATCATGGAAAATTCATTATCTACATAAAAAAAGACTAAGTTACTGACTGTTGGCAAGTGAATCAATCTCTAACTCTTCTCCTCTGCCTTGAGATCAGGGAAGGGACTGAATGTTCCAACCCTTTAATCTCATGGTTAGCTCCACTGTCAACTTGAGTGCATACTAAAACGTTTTCCAAGTTGCCTAATTAACAAAACAAGAAACACCTGGATTGCTCTCTTAGAAAATCCCAAAGGTTATAGAGTTTGTATGCTTGCAGAAGGGATGAAGATCAAATATGTATTTCTCATAAATCACAATATAATAGTTATAGAAAAGTAAAGTTCCTCTTTCAACATGAAACAGTGTTTTATGAAATATAAGTGTGAACGTTTGACAAATAGGTTGGGATAGATTTTATAAAAAGAAGAAAGATTCAATTTTGGTTTCCGTGTCCCATATCAGTAGTATGAAAAGCTGTTTTCATATTCTATATGTTTTTGTGGTGAGTTAATTAGTCTTTAAAAGGATGCACATAATAGTTTTCCAGTTCAAGACAGTCTTCAGTGACACAAGACATATAATAGATACTAGAAAATGATGATGGATTTTTTTTAATCATTTTACTAAATAATAGAAACTTTCTTAAGACTGGCTTTTCAGAATCATATTTAATTGCCCAACCAGGCAATAATGATCCATAATAGATAAAAATGTATTTGCTAAAGTGAAGTATATCTAAACCTGTTCTTTTTCTCTTTATTCTATTATATTACAGGTAGCATGAAAAGAGACTGGTATAATAAAGAATTCTAAGGAGCATTGTCTGACAGTTCATTTCAAATTGCAGCCCATACAGGAGTTACCAAAGCCACAGCAATTTCAGTAAATTGGAGTAATTTTAATGCCCATCTTGCCTGATTGTTTTTCAAGAAATCAATAACAAAACACTGTCCCTGACAAATGACTCTCCAGCTTCCTGAGCAAATTAGTTCTCCTAGCTTGCATGTGAACCTGTAGCTCAGATACATAATTCCTGGACTAACTCAAATTTTCAGTGTGAGAGTAAATGAGATATTTTTAGCCTGATTCTCAGAAGTTGAAGTCTTATATCCAGGAGTGATTTATTCTTTTTGTGGCACATAAGGAGATAATATGCACACAAGAAATGGCATGTACTTTTTTAGTTCTTCCTGATTCAATTGTCATAAGGTCCACCTTTCTCCATTTCTCAAGAATGTTCGAGCAGTGTCAGTTTTGTGAGTTAATTATTCAGTGAATAATTGTTATCTTGATTTTATATATGGCCATAAAGTTTGCATACTGAATGCCTTATTCATAGTTTCCCAGACCAACAGGAGATTTTTTTTTTTTTAATTCTTACTATCATTCAGTGACAAGAGGAAAAACCACGCATTTGAATGACTGTGATCAAACTGTGGGTCAGAATATAAGGGTTTTAAGGTTGCAGGATTCATTAACAGTTAAAAATGACCGGTTCTTCACTGTGGGTGAACTGGAATTCTGAGAGATAGGAAAGAGAATTTTGACCTGACATAGTCAAAGAAAAAAAGGAAAGGTCTTTAAACTTCTAAAGCCCATTGAATCTCCTTGCCAGGGAGAGGATACTCTTACTTTCCCCCATGGCTTATAATTCCTTAATGAGAGCAAGATGCAAACAGAATCAGCTCCTAGAAAAATGAACTCCTAGTTAAAGGAGTTAGCCTATAGCACAGAATTACAAAATTTGACAATTTAAATCACAAGTCATGAGCATATATGTGTGAAGCTCGCTCTTTCTTGCTTGCTCGCTTGCTCGCTCACTTTCTTTCCAACTGAATGCACTTGCATAGGATTTAATATATTGGTTTAGTTGTCTGATCTCAATCCAATCAGCAAAAAACAAAACAGAAGAAAACAAAAAAACTGATTTGATGAAATCATGGAATGGAATGTTGAAAACTTAAAGTAATAATGAGTAGAAAACACTGCAAATACATGGTTCTGACTTAATGGAGGTAGCATATTCCCTATATAAATGAATAATATAAAACAAATCCTCCTTTGTGGATTCAATATATGTGTCTAGGAAATAAATGTTCTTTGCACCATTTCACCTAAAATTTTCTGAGAAAACTTTTGCCTCTTGTCCCATTCTTCTTTGGTTGGGTAGTGTAAAAGTCTTACACTCAAAGGTAAAAATGCTTTAGTCTGGAAATACAGCTGTGAAATATTCTTTCCTTCTTTGATACTCATCCCATTAAACCAAGAGTCAAAAAAGAGGTAATTGTATTGACCCAGACAATCAATAATCATTATAAATTAGCAGTTATTTTGTGAGAGTAAAGACCATATCTGAAACTCACTGAATATACTGATTTAGTAAACTCAATGAATATATCATACTTTCCCAATAGTCCTAATTAATGGAAATCTGTATTGCACAGATAAAGACAAAGTCACCAAAGACTCATAACAAAAATGAATGAATAATAATCACAATTTATTTTTTTTCTTAATGCAGTTCAAACTTCTATAGCCCTTCCTTTTCACTAAGTAACTGTGCTGGGGTATTTCTTTAAAGTCAATAATTCTTGAAAGTCAATAATACAAATATAATTGCTGAAGTCAGAAGAAATTATGATATCTATGCAATGATCCTTTCATCTTTCAAAGATAAATCATATTATTTAACTCTGAATCAAATTCCTCAAAGTCCAACAAATCAATGGATGATTCATCTGCTAATTCTTTCTCTAATATCAATTCATGTTATGACCCCTCCCTCCAATTCCTGTGCTCACTCTTGAGCAAATACACTAGTCCTATATTCTGGAACATATCAAGGTCATTTCTACCCAGGGCTACACCTGCAACCTAGAATATGTAGCTTCAGGGTTTCTCATAACTTTGTAATACACATTTCTTGGATAATGCTCAAGTTTCACATCCCAGAAAACCTTCTTATAAACTAAAATAGAAGCACTTCCCTCATCATGATCTATTAGCTCTTTCAGTTTTACTTATACAGTGACACTCATCATTCTGAAATCTGTGTTATTTATTTGCTGATTTCTTACTGTCCATCTTTCCTGGAAGAGAGAAAAGGACTGCTAGATTCTGTGATAATCAAGAATTTTGCCTTAATATCTTTTTTTATCCCAAACCTCTATGACAGTCTCCAGCACTTCATAGGCACTTAGTATTCTAATATACATTTCACTGCCTCTAAAGTCTCATAAGACTTTCCTTATCTCTGTTTGACTTGACCCCAGTCATTAGTTCTTCTAAAACCTATTCCCTTCTCTATAAATATGGGAAAATTAATATGTATGCTGACTATATGTGATGATGCTTGTAAAAGTGAGTGAATATTATACATCTCATTTTATAATTCTCAACTTCCTCTCTATCCCTAGTCCCTAAAACTTGATTAAATCATAATGAGTGCCCAATAGTACTTTTATTATAAGTGCTGAATTATGTTTTTCTAGTGTCTATTATGTACAAAAGTCCAGAAAACCTATTAAAATAAAATTGGAAGTTAAAGAAGTGGAAGTTATAAAACAATCTCTGTCCATTGTTTCTTTACTACTTCATTTTATCTGTTTTGTGGTGATAAAATTTCCTAGGAATAAATATTTTTTGTCTACCAGTGAATGGTTAATTCCTGTTGTCCATTGACAGTGTTATAGTAAATGATTACTATAGGAACCAAGGAATTTGGTTTAATCCATTTTAGCTGTATAAGCTCACTAAGAGTTGATAACTTAGGTAGCTGACATAGTATATTGTATTTAATGTATCTGTGTTAATAGAATTAACTACAAAGTGTTTTAAAGGAAACTCAAATTTCAAATAGGCATATTTTATGCTATCTTTCTTTTTATTAAGATAAAGATACTTAAAGATACAAAGAAAGATACTTAAAAACAAAATATTAAAGTTATAACCTGACCTACTAATTTGTAGGGAACATTACACATATGAAGAAAACAAGGATTTGGTGATCAGACAAAATTAAAATTTATGTGATATTGTACAATATAACATGCATAATCACCTCCAATCATCCACAAGAGTTGAATGAGATAGACATCACTATGCATGTTGGCAAGACTAAGAACTGTGCAATAGCTTTCTCAAGAAAGCAAATCTTTTATAAGGAAAGTGTTTCTGAGCATGTGCACCAGTTATATCTTCTCTTTCCCAAGTTGACTTCTAGGTTCTCTCTATTCTTGTTCCACTTCAGACAAAGATGCTAACAATGAATTCATCTACTGATCGTTGGGAGGAGAACCTTTTTAATCCTTTGGAGTATTCCAGATTTCATTTTCACTGTGAAATCTAGGAATATAGAGATTTCTTTTTTCATTGCATGTACTAAAGCTCTGATGTAGGATGCCTTTTCTCACCTTCATATTCTGCTATTCAACAGTGTATAGAATGCATTCAAGTTGCATAATTGCCTTTCTTTATCAGCATCTGATATCACATTATGATATCCCCTGATGGACGATCTCTTCCTTGAGTATCTTTTACTCAATAAAAGTAATGTTTTCTATTTTACCAAGCATAGATTAGCAGTGCTTGCATTATGGTATTGCTTTATTTTTGTTTTATCTATTTTCAGTATAAAACACCTTCTGAGTGCCTCATTAGTGAATACTTTTTATAAATAATATCACATGGTAATTTATGATTCAGAAAACAGTTTTACCAAATATTCTGTCATTTCTCCATAACACTATTTATGTAGAGAAAAATCTTATTGAAGAGTTGTAATACCTCTGCTCTTAAAGTTCTTAGACTAAATAGAGAGAACAGTAAAGCAAAAAAAAAAAAAAAAAAAAAAAAAAAAAAAAAAAAAAAAAAAAAAAAAACCAACAAAAAACTGGCATACAGTGTGACTCAGACTATTAACATTGATTTCCATAGCAGCACAGAGGAATGAGGGGTAGGAAAATTAATAGAAATATTTCTGAAAGGGATTATACTATTAGAAACCCTTGACTTATAAGTAGATGTAAAATCAGATGATCTGGATTGATGGAACAAATTTCATTTCTTGTCAGTAGTATAAAGTTGGGCAGAATATCTACTTTACTGTGCCTTGGTTTTCCAATTAACACAGTGGCAATTTCCATATTGTGGAAACATTGCCACAATATGACATTCACAGAATTATTAAAAGAGTTTTAAGAGTTAACATATAATAAATATATATGAGACTTCTTGGTGACAAAAGTACTCAATAAACATCTGTTTTTAGTGTGATGACTGAATTACAAGAGGATGTTAAGGCAGCAGAGAGAGATGAGATCCCAAGCAAAAATAGACAGTGTCTCTATTTCATATGTGCAGAAACTAAATCTTACAGTATCATAAGTGGAAAATATGCAATTCACTCTTTCTTGTGCCTTTATTTCTACCTATGCTAGTTCAGTTTACCTTTTTCCTCCCAAACATGATACAAGAAGACATCTTTTTAACATGCTTTCCTAGCTGCTTAAGAGCACTTGAGCTGCAAAATGTGTTTTGTAATAAAAGCAGTGCTTGTAGTCTCCTCTAAACTGCTTGACAATGAATATAAATGCAGTCTGCTTCAACCCTGATCCCTTGCTCTGCACTCATAAACTTCTCAGAGAAGATATAAGCATCATTGAAATGGTGCCAACACCCCAGAATTTTTTTCCTTATAATGGGTATGGAACCTCCTTATAATCAGTACTGAAATGAAGTTTCTTTATTTTAATTTTTTAAATTTTTTTAAATTTACATATATGTTTCACATCTTTGTATTACCTGGGGATCACCCACCATCTTCCTGCCTGACCACTTCCTCCCATTTCCCCCCCATGCCCAAGTTGTTTTCTTTAGTTTGGTTGTTAAGCTTGTTTGGACTTTTTCTCCTGGCCTTTTGCTTGTTTTTCCTATTACCCATAAAATGGCCAGGCTCAGATTCCAGGTAACACAATATGCTTTGAACTTGGAAATCACAGTCCATTTAGGGCTTCAACATCAACAAAGATGCTTATTAAATGCTGCAAATATAATTTCAAGTCAGAGAAACTTTTATGTTTGACTTTCCATCTAATCTAATCCCAATCCTTTCCCCTGGTCTAATTTCTGCAGATCTAAACATTTTGGACAATTTGGAGTTGTGTGATGTACACAACTACTGAAGACATAATGTGATATCACCCCAGTCAATATAAAACTATGTAAGAATTACTCAATGCTAAAATTTTCAGAATGCTGAGAAAGTGATCAGGAGTAATCTTGGCAAAATGAAAATATGACACATATTCAATACAATCCCTGATTTTTAATACCTCACAGGCTTTTTACAATAACTTTTGCTTTTTCCACTTTGTAATTTGGGAAAAATTAGGAAATAAGGATTCACAAAATAATAATGCATGGTAATTGAGGGTAATTGAGTCTAAGAAGGAGAAAGTCAAATTATAGCTAATAGACTTCAAACACTTCTGACTCCACTGGTGAAGACATTTTTTTTTTTTTACAAATAACTATAGTAGTTATTTTTTCTAGGCAAATGTAGGTGCTCTTTTATACATACTTGTTACTTGAAAAAATTGTTATCTTAGTCCCTCTAATTCATTTGTGTAGGGGAATATTGATAATAATATATCTATGGACTTGGGTTAGCCCATGTAGACAATTTACCAAAATGCAATGGTTCTTTATCATTCAACATAGATAGCTAGGATTTATTAGCAATAGTAGTATTAATTGCTTTAAAATATGTACAGTCAAGCAAACACAAGTAAATCTGACAAAAATAAAATTATTTTATCATTTATAAATAATTTGTCAATCTTGACAGTCATTCATCATATAATACTTTTTGCTCCACATACTTTATTTATAAACTAATAGTTTATTTCAGAAAATAATAGATCAATCTGCAATTTACTCAAAGTCTGGAAATCAAGAATCAAAGATTCTCTATTCCAGAATAAGAATTTATCTCACTTCAGAATTTTTCAAATTTATATTAAGAAATATGCTATATCTCAATTTTTAAAAATGTTAATTAATTTAAAATGGAAAAAATATACCATGGTCAAAACTTTGTCAGTAGAAGAAAGCATTTCATATAAAAAAGAACAGTTATTAGGTGACAGTTTTGTGAACATCTAGGGATTAAACACCTTTGATTGAAAACCAATTATTTCTATGTGAAACCACAAAATGCTTTAACTCTGACTCCTACATTCCTCACTGAGATTAAACTGTAGCATCACTTTCAGGTGGACACATTATTCATTGTGAGGATACTGACAAATATAAAACTTTTGTTTAGAAATTTTATCAATTTGATTTTCTTTCTGGCATAATTATTTTATTCTTTAGAAAAAGATTTATATTCTCACTTTGAAACTAATAGAAAAAATGAGTTTGAAATTTCATAATGACTTGACAAATCATTTTCTACAATAAATCTATTTCCCATCTCACTATCTAATAGTGGTGTGCAATTTAAAATGTCTAGAAAATTTTGTATCACTTGGTTATGGAAACCCAGTGAAAATAATCACACTTGATAAATGGCAGTAGTGACTGGGAAGTCATGTGTGATGTGATAGGAGTGAAAGAATGAAAAATTTAAACTCTCATCACCATAGTGACATAGCTTGCAAACAAAATCAGTAAGTCAGATCAAATAATTACAAAATATGTGTCCACAGTGAAGCAAACATCCTCTGAAACAGGGCAGAATTATACAAGTCCCCTAGTAGTTCACATGACTCCAGAGACCTCAGAGATTTTATACTCATTTTCACATTTAAAAGGATATTTTTTTATCATAGTTTCCATGTCCCAAAGACCAATATTTAATGATTTCATTTTATAATTATCAACATTTCCAACAGAAATAGTTGTGCAGGAGCAAACTAGACATGTATTATTAAAAGGGACAACTTCTTATTTGAGTCTACATTTTGGTGACTCAGAAGATGTATTTTCAGCTTCTGATGAATGTTTTAAATCACTCCATATTGGATTGCTGACATGTCAATGCATTAGGTATGTGACCTCTATATTAACCGGAAAACTCCAAAGGTTCTATAAGTAAATGAAGTATATCAATTAGAAGACATCCAAGACCCCTGATAATAGCACCCCAGGTCATCAATTGTGTCACAGTGGCTTTCAAATAAGAATATATATTTGAGGATGATCAAAGATGGACAGTGGATAAAGGTTTCTCCTTTTTTCCATTTCCTCTAAGTTATTTTTACCCCTCTTTTATTTCCAGAAACCTCTGCCTATATGTTGTGTTGCTTTATGGGAAAGGGAGATTTTGCCTGGTATTTGTAGCATTGGCTAAAAACAAATTTCTTCATCTCATTACCTTAACAGAGAAAGGGGATTGATTCCTTATCTAAGTCTGATTTGTCCTACAATCTCTCCCTGGAATTTAAATCTGGAAATAGAAACATGTAAATATGAAACAAATATTTGGAATTCATTATAATCAGTTGTAATACCATAGTCAGATAATTTCGATTCTGTGCTCTCTTCATCCTAGTATTCTGAAGCTGGTTTTTGTTTCGGATGAATTCTCCAATATTTATATTGCGATTGTGAAGTTCTAAATATCTTTCTACTAAAGTCATTTTTGCACATCTCCCCTCCCTAAAAGGTTATATCTAGAAATAGTGTATTAAAATAATGAAGGGGAATGTTTTATCCCCAAATTAACAAACAACACAAAAAATATAGTTTATAAGAATCCCACATTATAAAGAGACTGGCTTACATATGACCTTGGACATCTTCCTCTAGGTTTACTGAAAAGATAAACTCATTTTATGATCAGTCAAATTTTAATGCTTCACCTTTTAGATTTTGGGGGGGAGAGTTACAAAGAAAAGATCAGTGAAGGTTTGTAGGGTCTTTGGCCTGCCAGAGGTCAATTTTGATGGTAATAAAAGGAGATGCTCAAAAAAATAATCATTTACAGTAACTGAGAGTTATGTTTTGTTGTGTCCCCTCAAAATTCTTGTTTTTATGTCCTATATCTGTTACCTAAGAATGTGACAGTATTAGGAGATACCATCTTTAAAGTGGTAATTAAGTTCAAAGTGTCACTAGGGTAGCCCTAACAATACAACCGGTAGTTTATATGAAGAGGACATTTGGACACAGACACGTATGAAGATTTGAAGGAGAAAACAGTCTACAAAGTCAGGGAACGTAACTTCAGAAAAAGTCAATTCTGCCAAAAGCTTGAATTCAGTCTACAAGAGCAATCTTTATTTTTTTTTAAAGTCTATTAATTTCTTTTGTATAAGATACAGCATGATTTTTTAAAATCTTTCCTCAATGACCTTTCTACATGTATTTCCTATGAATCTGTCCATTCTTAAAATATGTAGCCTATGGTTCATTGTATGATATATTACCCCAATATACTGACTTACTGATTCATTTCCTTACCTCTCTTTAGATGTATATGTATAAATAATATATATATATATATATATATATATATATATATATATAATATAGCTAAAGAAAAGATTCCACCTTATTTAAAACTGAAATATTCTGTAGGTCATGTTGGCATTTGAGAATTTAAGAAGAAATGATCTGCTGATAAAAGTACTTTGAATCCTTTATGTACTGACTGATAAGATAAAAAAGGTATTGTTAAAGTTGTGAAAAGCATACATCACATTTACCATGGTCTCTTGATCTCTTTTATAGTTCACTAACACAGATAGGGAGTCTTCATGAATTTGAAATGTTTACAATATTTCCCTGTAATATAATCTCTAGCATCCACTCATATTTTACTACATTATATTCTATTTACTAGATCTAGTATGTCTAGTATAGATTTACTAGATTATATTGTAAAGTATGGAATATAGATTGTCAACCTTTGCATGTATATCACGAGAGAAAAATACGACAAATGGAAACACCATTCAGTAAAGCTGCCAGTTAAGAAAAGTGCTGACCTGGCTAATCATCTGGGGTTAGAACACAGACAAAATAGAAGCAGTGACAAAATATAGGTAAAGCAAGAACACAGATATGGAGAGAATATGAGTGCAAAATCATTCACTGTCAGTGAGCACCATAATTATGGATGAAGCAGATTCTCATCTGTGTACATGTGTGTAAAGCAAACATTTTCAAAACAAAATTAAGCAGAAATAGTCATAAAATTATCACTCAGATCAAGAAACTGAAAGTTCCTCTCCATACACTACTTTTAGATATAATCCTAAGCATCCCCATAGTAGTGACAGAACTGATGCATTTAAACCAAGGTAACATTGGTTTACAGTGTGCTGTATGATTCAGAGGTATAGAATCATACCTTTCAAGCATATCCACACTGAGCCCCCCCATTGGAGGTATCCATAATCCTACACCACAGTGCACTTTGTCCTCTTCCCACTTTGTTTTCCTGCTCTCCCTATCTTAATCACACCAGGTTAAGTGAATTGATAATGTTAATGCAACCTAATCAGAATTTACCTTTTGAGTTTGATCTTTATTTCTATGTATAGTTAAATTCTAGCTGAGTTAAGCTTCAATATTTGAAAATAATAACCCTCAATATAAATGTGTTTCTATAATCATGGTAAACTGGAATTAGATAGTACATATACAAACATATATATATAGTCCTGTATTTTATCTCTATGTCAAATATATGAATACATTTTCTGATGATATGTTAAGTCCAATGAATATAAGTATTAATAATAAAGAAAGAAAAAGTAAGGATACTAATAGTCACCATTATGTACTTTCAAATAATGCTTATTGTTAGCCTTGAGTTAAGAATTTACTATGAAAATACTAATCAAATTTGCATTTGTAATACCCATTAATCAAAGGTACAATAAGACTGAAGAGTATATTTAGCAATGTAGATATAGTAAAGTAGTAGATATAGTAAGGCTGTGTATATTTTTCTAAAAGCCTAAAGTACTATGTGGTGATGATCATAAAGACAGTTCTCCATGGAATTTATCACATGATTATAACTCAAAACAAACAAAAATATGGAATGCACAAATATGTTCATCAATGTCTAAGATATTATTTAAAGATAAAAAAAGTCAGGGATCAAACCATGCAAGATATTGGTGAAATGGAACAGTACTACTTATCAATGCCTACTTATTGACTAAGTTACTACTACTATGCAGATCATCTTTTAAAAAAATGTTCTTTGAAGTGTTCACAGAAATCATCATTAAATTATACAACAATCCTACCTGAAGAGGCTTACCATGAGCCAGATGCTGTTCTCAGCATTTTATGTGAATCATCACAATAAATCCTTAAAGCATCTATGTTGCTAATATTTTCCCTATTTACAAATTCTAGTTATTACATTGTTTTGAACTAAACTAAGATAATTTCATTTTCATAACATTTGGGGGTCTTTCTGATAGAGACTGTGTGTTTCAGTTTAATTTAAGTCTAATGCTGAATTTTGCTGCACTTAGAGACATTTATCAAAGAGCAGGTGCATATTCATATACAAATATATACATCAAAAGTTCTACATCTTCTTGTAAAATAGATAAAATCCCATCCAAGTACTAACCAGACTCGACCCTGCTTAACTTCCAAGATGAGACAAGAAAAAAAAAAAAAAGTAAAGCCTTAGTTCTGTTTTTCACAGATTATTTAAAAGCCCCTCAAACAATTCCTTTTAGACATAGGCAATGAAATTTAGTTTAGCAACAATGTAAGTTTGGCAACTTATCTGGTCCAGTTATAAAGCAAGCTTTCTCAGGTCAAGGGATATAGGGTAAAATCAACCCCAATCTAAGAATAACTCTCTGAGGATACAGGTAGTGTAGTTGTTTGGAATTATTATACCAAAGATATTTATGGAATCTTTCTAACTAATACACAAGGGGAGGATTCTTTTTATGATCATTTAGTAATTTAAGAACAATAAAGTGATGATCACTCATCTAGGCCAAATGGAAGCATTTTTGGTATGCCTGAAGAATGCATTGCTTATTAGATAACTTCAAGCATTAGTTTACTGCCTTGAAAACCCAATTGGAATGAGCATATCCATATAGATTACTTCTTATACTAAAAATGTTTTAAATAAGTTACAGGAAAATAAATAAAATAGTGAAAGCATAATAACAAAGACCATTATTTAGATTTACAATTACAACTGAGTGTTTGAATGTGTAAGAAATGATTATACAACCAATTCTGGATTGCTGCAGCAGAGAAGAGGGAGTATACTTATAATACATAAGTACTAGAATAAAACATTTTTGTACAGTTGAAGTTTGTTAAAATCTTGCCTTTAATACAACTCAAACTCAGAAATTGTTGATGAAGCATGCCAGCCAACTCCTACAAGCTAATTTAGAGAAACTCTTCTAAGTTTCAAATGTACACAAATATCTACAATATCTCATATGAGCCAGAATAAATAGAATAATATATATAGCTGATGAGCTATTACAAAGAGATTAAGAGGTCTTCATGATGAGTTGAAGCTCCAGTAAATTATCAAACAAACAAACAAACAAACAAAAACCACTTCTAGTTTATTCACTAACATTAATTGTTTTATTTAATTACAACCTTATTAGTGACATTAAGACCAGACAGGGTAATGATTTCAACTTTTATGTCTATGCAGAAATTCTGTGGTAACATTAAAGACTTGGTAGTAAAATGTAAAATGATTAATCACTGAACTTAAGCATAATTAATTATGGTATGATAATTAATTTCGGTATGAGGTATTAATGAATTAAAAATAATTGCATATGGTGATAAATGGCTCTTTAAAATTAGTCTAAGGAAAGAGCATTAATGTAATTATCATCTATCTAAATGTACCAGAAAAAAATTAAAAGTAAAAATTGCAGAAATCAAGTCTTTTAAAAAAAAATGTACTAGGAGTATTGGTCACATTGCTGTTTGTGTAGAAGTATAGAATCTCAATTTAAAAAAAAATGTATAGGATCTTCTTCCTCGGGTGCTGTTGCCATACCACAGCACCCACCACGAAGACCCTCAGTCAACCATTATTTTCCTCACGGTTCCCTCCCCACCTTGCTCTGTGCTGGCTTCTGCGCTTTGTGCTGTTATTTCTTCCTTTATTTGGTGCAAGCACTTTATAATCACATCACTATTGGCCCTATTCGTTTCATGAGAGCTAATGGAAAACATTTCTGTTACTTCTGTGCTTTCTAGGTTAGGATTCAACCAACAGAATTTAAATGCAATGCTGCCTGTTCTGAACTGAGTTCATCCTACACCTCACAGGTACCCTTTATCCCACCAAACTCTGTCCTAAGCATAGCGATTTTACTATTCATTTTTCTTCAGCAGCACTGTTTACTAACACAGAGCACATTCGTTTCCGCTGCTTGAAACCTTCTTTCTCCTCTTACCAGTCTCTTAACATTTTCTGAAAATTACATGTACCCTTCAGGTCACATTTTAAATGCTATTTCCTGTAAAAGCTATTCGTTAAATTATTTTTCACTTCTTTTTGCTATATTTTTATTTATTATTTTCATTATTTAAGTAACCTCAGTTTTCGCCATTGTAGTGAAACACCGTTTTCAATACCGCAGTATGAACTGAGTTGCTTCTTGCCTCTGGTATCTTTTTCATCATGATCTCTAGGTTGACCACTTACTTGTTTTTTGTATATGGCAGATTCATAAATACATTTCAAAATAAGCTTGTGATTATTGTACACAATTTCCCTAGGGCTTGCATTTTATTTTCATTATTGCTTGATATTATTTATTTCCCTTGTACAAAGATAAGGAATTAAAATATAGTCAATTCCTACTATGTGCTCAAGGACACTGCCAATGTTATATTTCTTTTTATTTATTGCCAATCCTATAATTTAGAATCTATGTAATCTTTTGGCATTTCTGTATTTTTGCTTTTATTCTACAGGAAATATTCCAGGACCTGGTGAGGAGGAAACAGAAATATACAGTTTTCTGATAATCTCATTGAAATTTAACACACTGGATATTCTGTGTATCTAGAGTTGACAACTGGTGCCCATTGTGCATTGGTGACTGTTGAGGAGGGCAATAGGCTAATGCAATAACTCACATGAGATTTTCATTAAATATGTACAATAAGTCCTCAATAAATAATAAACAATAAATAATATCACAATTTTTTTATTAAGGATGTAGAAGATGATGCCAAAGTTTTAGAAGGGTGAAAGTAAAAGGAAAATGAATCCTGTATCCTGACATCACTAAATAACTGAGATGATTTGTGTATTTCCGTGTCCAGAGCTTGGCATTAATCATTTTGGATTCACCTTAGGCCTTCCAGGGTGTTTCAAATGAACCAATTTCATTGCTTATGTGTGCATTGTGATCATCTTTAATCTTCTTTTGACATTGTGCATTAATCTCTTTTCCTAGTCATCTTCCTCCTCCTAACTTTTATTGCAGATTGTGCAACCTGAGCTACAAGCCAAGTCCCAGACTCCATCTGTAAATGGCTTAGCCTCTTAAGGTAAGTGTTCTTTGCCCACTTACTGTTATTAAGCGGAGAGTACAGTGTTTCCTCAGAGAACTTAGAAAACCCTGGGGTGGGAGGGAAATGCTGATTGATCATATAGTTGAAATGGATTTCTAAGAAATAAACCACAATCTCCTCCCCACCCCATTTTAATTGTTCTGCTTGGTGAGTTTGTAAGTCAAAATACATCTTATGCTGCTAGAAGAATTTTCAGATAAAATATAGAACACCCAGTTAAATTTGAGTTTCAGATAATAATAAATGTTTTTGCTCAATATGTAATATGATCAAATATTTCATGGAAAATATGTAGAGTAAAACATTTATCTGAAGCTCAAATTGAACTGAGCATCGTTTTATGTGTTAAATCTGGTGTTTTAATCATAAAACTTATTTCATATGTAACAAATGAATTTATATTTCTCCATTGAAGAAATTTTCACCATATCTTGTGAATTTATATACATTGATATTTATTGTTTTTGAAAATAAAGGTTGTTAAATCTTTCAAGGTCAAAGATAGTCTTTGATCATTTAAAAGCATTAAAAAATAAGTCTTTGTTCTTTCGCCTATGTAGTTACTTTTATATCGATGACTATCATATGTGATGCCTTCCATTTAAAATCTATTTTAGCCTGATATACGTAAGCTGAAAGGGACTTGGGTGTAGGGACTCATGAGGAAGGATCTTGTAATTTACATAGAATTTATTCATTTATTTTGTTCATTTATTTTGTCATACCTTCATCATATTCTTAAGCAAGTTGTGATTTCAAATGAGTAAGCACAGAGGGTTGCTAGTGTAAAAGGGTATTTTCGAAATGATAAGCCACTGACACACGATATATCTCCTTCCGAAATCATACTGGGTGTTGAAAATTTGTGTTTTTCTAAGTCTGTCAGGTTACATTGCCCATGATATGATTTCCTATTAATATAAAATTTAACAATTTAAGAGCCTGTACACTTAATAACAATTCTCTATAGATCACAGTCACTAATAGACACTATGGTGCCATTTATCCACATTCAATTCCTTCAAGTCAGATTTGTTTGTTTGTTTGTTTACATATTTGTGTGTATATGTTTATGTGTATGTGCATATGTATACACACATACACATATACATATATAGTAATTGCATTCCTCTGGGTTCTCCTGCCACCCGAAAACCCTCATTCTGATCTTCTTGGTCTCCTCCCTTCCCCAATCTCTACCCACCCTCCTCCCCTTCCCTAGCTGCTTGTCACAGTTGTGTTGTTAGTTTGTTTTGACTTTTTATTTGATCTTTTGTTTGTTATACCTATATCCCATCTATTGATTAGACCATATGATTTCTGCCTTTTTCTTTCTAACTTATTTCTGCTAATATGATTCGATCTAGGCCCATCCATGTTATTATAAATGCACCATTTGTCAGTTTTAACTGCAGAATAACCTTTCATGTAAATATACATCTTTTACAACCATTCATCAGTTTTAGGAATTCAGGTTGTTTCCTTATCCTGGCTATTGTAAATAGTGCTACAATAAATATCTGAGTATAGATGTCTTTTTTAATTAGTGTTTGGTGTCCTTTGGGTCGATTCCCAGAAATTGGATTCCTGGAGCAAATAAGAGTTCCATTTTCCATTGTTTGAGGGTCCTCCACACTGCTTTCCCATAGTGGCTGGACCAGTTTGCATTCCCACCAGCAGTGTAAAAGTGTTCCCTTCTTTCTCTCCACATCCATGCCAGCACTTGTTGCCTGTTTTTGTTTGTTTGTTTGTTTGTTTGTTTTGTTTTGTTAGTTTTGTTTTTTTGACATGGGCTATTATTTCTGGTTAAGATGCACATCTCATTGTGGTTTTGATTTTAATTTCCCTGAGTATTATGATGTCAAGCATTTTTTCATATACCTATTAGCCATTCCTATTAGTATTTCCTCTTTGGAGAAGAGCCTTTTTATTTCTTCTTCTCATTTTTTGATTGACTTTTAGTTTTGTTTTTACTAAGTTGTGTGAGTTCTTTTTGCATATTTGGCATCAGACCCTTATCACTTATCACCCTTTAGATTGGGTTTCCTTTTGTTTTGATTATTGTCTCTTACTGTAATGAATCATTTTAATTTGATGTAGTGCCAGCTATTTGTTTTCCTTACTTTTTTAACATCTGTAGATTTGTCTTGAAATGGGTTTCTGAAGTGTAGGTCTTAAAGTGTTTTGCCATATTTTCCACCATGTCTTACATTAAAGTCATTTTATAATTTCATGTCTTACATTAAAGTCTTTAAGCAATTTTGAGTTGTTTTTTATACATCATGTGAGGGATCATGTCAGGTTCAATTTTTTGCATATAGTGGTCCAGTTTTCTTAGCACCATTTACTGAAGAGGCTATTCTTGTTCCAACATATGTTTTTTGCCCCTTTGTCAAAAATTACTTGGTTGTGTATATGTGGCTTTATTTCTGAGCAATCAATTTTGTTCCATTGGTCTGACGATATGTCTTTGCTTCAGTACCATGCTGTTTTAATATTATGGATTTGTAGTATAATTTGAATTCCATTTGCTCTTCTTTTGGTCAGAAGAATTTTGTATATTGAGATCTTTTGTCATTCCATATCAATTTCAGTAAATTCTGTTTTATCTCTTAAAAAATGTCACTGGAAGTTTTATTGGAATTTCTTTGCATCTGTAGATTGCTTTTGTTAGAATGACCAATCCATGAGCAGGGAAGACACACTTTTTTGTGTCTTCTATTTCTTTTAACAATATTTTATCGTTTTCTTTGTATAGATCTTTTCTTTTGTTAGGTTTATTTCCAGTTATTAAATTTTCACTGGTGCAATGGTAAATGGAGTGCTTTTTTAAAATTTTTTCTTTTGATTTTTTGCTTATAGGAAGGCTACTAGTTTCTCTGTGTGTTGATTATGCATACAACTACCTTACAGAACTGGTTTACTATTTCAATTAGTTTTTCTGTGGCCTTTTTTGGTTCTCTACACAAAGTATTATATCTTCTGCATATAATGAAGCTTCATTTTTACTTTTCCTATTTGTATTTCTTTTATATGTTTCTCTTGCCTTATTACCCTACTAGAATTCCCAATACTATGTTGAAAAGTAATGGTGAGAGTGAATATCCTTGCTTGGTTACAGATCTTAGTTAAATGATTTCAGGTTTTCCCCATGAAGGATGATGTTTGATGTTGGTTTGTCATAGATGGTTTTTATTATGTTGAGATATGTTCCTTTTATCCCCAGTTTTTCAAGAGCTTTTATCAGGAATGGGTGTTGAACTTTATCAAATGCTTTCTCTGCATCTATCCATATGATCATATAGTTTTGTTTCCTCCTGTTGATGAGATGGATTTTGTTGATTGATTTTCAGATATTGAACCATACCTGTGACCCTGGGATAAATTCAACTTGGTCATGTGAGTAATCCTTTTTATGCATTGTTGGATTTGATTTGCCAGGATTTTGTTTAGATTTTTTGTGTCTGTGTTCATTAGGGATATTGGTCTATAGTTTTCTTTCTTAGTGTTGTCTGAAATTTTGAATGTAAGAAAAAGAAGATTATGAAGAGAGGGTCACCTGGAAAAGCATGGGAACGTCAGCTATCATTTTCCCATATTGACACTCCTCCTCCCAGGTTAGAAGTCATAAGAGCATCTGTCTTTTCCAAAGTCCTGCTCATTGTAGAGAGATACAACATTTTTTCCCTACCCTCTTGCCCAAAGAATCCTTTTCACGAATAATTCCTCAGCAAAGAATACACCACTTTCCATTTGCCAGGATGGGACTTGTGGATTTATCCTCTACACCTCACTGATGAATCACAAAATAATTGCACAGAGCTCTTTCTATGCCTCAGCTATCCAGATTCAGTCTCACTGCAACCTCTCCTTTCTCAGTTTGCCCCTTTCTCCACTAACATGCAGGGAAATTCAATTAAGATCTGACCCCTCTCACTAAACTGTGTACTTTAAAACCTTCTATATGCTCATTAGAACCAGATACAAGCACTCAGGGTTGGAGACACCATCAGCAGTTAATTTCTCTAAAACACCACAGGAGGAATAAGAAATTAGTATTCATTTCTTTAAATGTGCTTTCTGATGACTATTACATTAAAAATATTTATATATTTAGCACAAATTTTCCACTACACTTAAACCCATTTATTCATCTGTTGAAAAAATATTCTTAATTACCCACTGTACTCCAGTTAGTGGGAACCAGTTAATGGAAACATAGTAATGAACAGGAGAAACCTTGCTGACACCTTGGACCATTCCTACATATTGTCAGAAAAAAGGCCACATTTCCTTCATGACCTTAGGCCCGATTCCCTTTCTCTCCCAAGAGTCAGCCATTCTCAGTCACTGAGATGCCCACAACTCACACCTGGGGCTTCTGACTTCCTACCCCTATGAGGAAACCTCAGGTCCAGAGCAGAAGAAATACTACACTTGGACTCCTCTGACTGCAAGGGTTGTGTAGCCTTAGAAAGAGCTTAAACTTTAGAATCAAAAACAATAACTTGGATACAGTTCCAGAGCTCTAAGATTTTAGTCTTTGATAATCAGAATCTCTGCCAGATCCATTTCTCTCTTCTTTCACACAGGGACAGTGATTCCATTTAGTAGGGCAACCATTTGAATCTGTGACCACACAGCACATGCTCACATCTTGTTCCTGTTCCCAGGGGCACTATGGAAGAAGCTTCCTAAGACCTGGCTCCTTGGCTTCCACATTCAAAGAAACACTTTCCATGTCTATGTCCTCAACCTGGCAGGCTCTGACTTCCTCTTCCTCTCTGTCCAGATTATACAGGCCCTTGAGAAACTCATGGATTCCTTCCAATTCAGGCCCATCTCCATCCCCAAGTTCTTCACCACTCTGTTGGCCTTTGGTTATGTCACAGGTTGACCATTCTCAGCACCATCAGCACTGAGCACTGCCTGTCGGTTCCATGCCCCATCTGACACCACTGCCACTGCCAGAAGCACACATCAGCTGTCCTATCTGCCCTGCTCTGGGTCCTGTCCCCACTGCTGAACTCCCTGAATGGGAAATATTGTGGCTTCCTTTTTGGAATCTTGACCAGGATTTGTGTCTGCTACTGGATTTCATCACTGCCACATGATCAGTTCTGTTATTTGTTCTCCTCTCTAGATCCAGCCTGGCTCTGCTGAGCAGGTTGCTTTGTGGTGCCCAGTGGTCATGGCTGATCAGGTTAGATGACCGTCGGACTCACGGTGCTTGTCTTCCTCCTCTACGGCCTGCTCTGAGCATCAACAGGTTCCTCTTATTCTGGATTCAATAGAAGTTGAATTTGCTTTGCCATAAATTGTATCAGGTGGCAGTTGTCCAAGCTTTTGTCAACAAATGCACGAACCCTTCTTCGTCAGCTCCTGTGGGCAGTGGGAGGGGGTGGCAGTAACAGCAGACCCTCAGACTGGTTCTCCAGAGGGATTTATAGGATGCACCCAAGTGGATGAGGTTCAAGGCAGCCTTTCCCCGGACTCCCTGAAGATATCAGAAGGCTGTCAGGGGTCCTAAGTCAGAGCTCAGCTTCAGTCACACACTTGTGGCTTTGAGAGCCGGCTTGTCCTTATCAGCTTGAAGGTTTTCTTCTCTGAGTTCTGGTCCCTGGTGTGAAAACAGTTAAGACAATCTTCTTGCTGGTGAAGATGGAGTAACATAGCACCTGGTAGACAAGCACAGAGATTAAACAAAGTCTCTCAAGGATGGTCTGACTCAGGGTCTTCACCCCAACCCCAGCTTTACCAACTCTGGGTCCAGGACAGTTCCCACATTTGAAGAATTCGCCTTCATCAGAGGCAAAGGAATTTCTGGTCACTGTACTGAAGACATACTACATATTTACCTTTTGCAGTCATTTATCTCCTTTGATCAGTATGTCTCAACAACATTAAACTAATTTTGATCCACACTCAAAGAGCAGTTCCCTTTCATTTGGCAATATCTTAGACTATCTACAGAGTTTAATAGCTGTTGGTAGAATACATCAGCTGATTAGTGAATCAAGGAATTGCTGTGTTACATAAGGATATTATAGGAGGTGGTCTCTCAGGTAGATGTTGGAGATGGAACAGGAAACCACATCCACAAAATAAACTCCCATGGTGTAGACAGTATTGAGCTTAATAAAACAGACAAAAGAAACAGAAGGCAGACACTTCACACCACGAGCTGCAATTTTTTTTTTCAGTTCCATGGATCAAAAGTTAAGGTGCCCTGACAGGGAATGATCATTTGTGAGATGGCTGACCTCCATCTCTTCTCAGGTCAGTCAGGACGGCAAGAGGTGAGAGGACACAGATGGTCAGTCTTTTAAGCTGATTCTGCAGTCCAGAGTTCTGTCCTCTTCCCTGCACTTTGATGCTCCTTTCCTGGGTGAGTCAGGGACAGCAAACAGTGATTGGGTTGTTTCAGAGGTGACCACAGACACCTTAGCTCCTGGTCTGGTCTAGGCTGTACTCCACCTAGCTCTACGGGTCACATTTCATGGCTTTAACTTCCTTGCTTTTGCAAAATGTGCACAGCTACAGCAGTAGAGCAGAAGATAGATGGGCGAAGAAGCATGTGATTGCTAATGCTGCCTAGTTGGGAGGATAAGGACATGAAAAGCCCAAGGTTTCCCCCTGCCCTCCAGTCTCCAGTATCCTGAGAGTGTCTCCCAGTGGTTCATTGCAACAGAAACCAGGAGAAAGGAGCCAACCCAAGAGGTATAAAAAACAAAACAAAGCCTTGGGGTGTACAGGAGTAGAAAATGTGGAGAAGTGATCATAAGAGCAAATAGGAACTATTTTTAACATCTGCCTCACAGATTTTCACTTCATGTTTCTTCTCTATCTCAATGTTATTGAGTCATTTCTCATCTATCTCCAATCGAGCTAAGTTTTCCTTCTGTTTGTATTTTCTTTAGTTTCACATTTAAGGTGCAATGACCCACTATCATCCAACACAACTCTCTCTCTGTCTTTCTCTGTCTCTCTCTGTCTCTGTCTCTGTCTCTGTCTCTCTCTCTCTCTCTCTCTCTCTTTGAGATGCGTACACTGCCAAGGTTTTCATGAATAAAAACAGATTGAGTTTATGTACTACACACCAAAACTCACCTTCCTTATATTTGCTGAGCTCATTCCTACTCATAAATGAATGGTGCTGGGCATTCAGAATGTTCTGGATACTCAGCAAAGCCTTACTGTGTTCTCCTGTCAAAGACACATAGTGATTTGGGCACACAGGTCATTCTTCCAAGTGCATACTGAACTCTCAACAAGGAGAATTGCAATGAGTAAAGTGTTCTTCTTAGATTTCTTCTGTGTTTCATACTATCTTTGGCTGAATAAATATTTACTGAGAATTGCACCATATACAGAGCTGAGATCTAAAGATATAAAAACTTTTTCTGTCTTCCTTAGATTTGACAAACCGAAGCACTTCTAGCTTACCTGGCAGGACCATGTTTACACCAGTGCTACCAAGAGAACACATTCCTCTCATGTCGCTAATACAGTTTCTTTCACCCCAGTTTCATTGTAAGTGGTTCACTTACAATAAGAAATTCTCCAATTTCATTTAAAAAGTGAAAAAAAAAAAAGCTTTGGAAATCACAACTCTGGGGAGGTTATACAAGAGTTGGACTTTGTCCCACCTGCCACCTGGTCTCATTTGCATCCTCTCTACCATCCTGTATCCTTGTGGAGAGACATGATATACCTCCTGGAGAGCTAAATCCCCCACAATTTTGTATTCTTGTATTTCTATGAACTTTCCTGGATTGCTCCCTGAACAGGTGATTCCTATCCTGGCTGTGGGACATCAGGGCTGGTTAATACAAATTCTGATAAAATCTACTGGGGTCCAGCCTGGCCTGCACCACTGATTGCTTGAGACCTGTCATATATCCTGATACAACCTCATGCTCCAATCCTGATCTGTATATAGGGTAAAATATTCCCTCATTGATCTCTAAAGAGGATTTAAACAGGTTGTCCCAGAAAATTACTCAATCATCTGCCATGACCCTCATATTTGAGCCAGCCCTTCTTCCCAACTTGAACCTCACAGAAGATATGTTTTTCTTTCAAAATCTTGCACAATGTTGGCAGGAGCCCTTTCTCTATTTCTCCCCTCTTTGCCAAAAGAAGCACTTTACAAATGCTTTCACCAATAAGCAAAGGTCTCTCCATTCTACAACAGGACAGAATAGGTAGGTTTGTTTTCTACAGTTCATGGAAAAATTACTGAGATGCTTTTCTTTGTTCAGCTCCATTGCCACCTTGTACCTTCCCAACTTGCCCCTCTCTGTAATATCAAGCAGTAAAACTCAGAAAAACCTGCATCCTCTCACTAAACTATGTACTTTAATCTTCCAGGTGCTCTGTAAAACATACAGTGGCCTCCCTAGGTGGAAGAACTCACAGTGGAAAACAGGAGTTAAGGGGCAGCTACAGTGAATTTTCATAAAAAAACATAGTCCTTTCCAAGACACAATACTGAGGAATGAGATTCCCTTCATTTCTTTGTTCTCTATTTTTTGTCATTATTTTTTACTGAGACATCAGTTTACAACACTGTATAGTACTAAGGAGTAGAGGTTCACACCAATTCATGTTTCCTGGTATCAAATTTCATTTGGAAAATTTAGTTTGACATTAAACCCAAGGCCTCCACTTCCTTAGGCTCCCCAGGGGGTCACTTCTTCATTTGATCATGAGTGTTTTGAGCACTACTGTGTCACCACAACAGCTAGGCCCTGAAGACACAGCAATGGACAAGGAAAAATACATTCCCGTTCAAGCAGTCCTCATGTGGGGTCATGTCTAGCCCAACAGACCTGGCCTACTCACAACTATCATAGCAAGAGGCCCTAGATGCTCCTGACATTCAGTCATGATCTCCATTCTCCCCATTGGATAGAATGCCCCTATTCGTTGTAACAGTCTATGAGCCAGACCTGGGGCTTTTGACTCCTTCCTGCCTCTTGGAGGGAAGCTCCATCTCAAAGTAGAAAAATGCTGGACTCAATGTTCTGTCTCTGTCTCGTGCAGATGTCCAGATTTCTCTCTTCTTCATCTAACATGGCTTAGTTCAGTGATTGGGGGTGGTGAGATCATAGGATATTCCTATGTCAGTAGGACCATAGGATATTCCTATGTCAACAGACAATCCACTTTGCAGTGGAGATGGTCCAGCCTTTAGAATAAGAGAACTGGGTTTGAATCCAACGTCCATGATTCTGAGTCTCTGTGGCCACAGAAATTTCCTTAATCTCTGTCAGCCCTCCTTTCTCTGGCATATCTACACAGTCATTTCCAGGGAACAGGTTGGGCAGGAAATACTGATGATGCCATCAATGCTCAAGTCTGCTCTGTGTTGTCAATGCTCAAGGCCCATCGTGGAGGTTTCCTGAGCATGGCTACCACTGTGACAAGGAACGGAAGTGACCCAGACCTCATTGGAAATTTTGACATGGAGACACTGATCATGGACTCGCTCTATTTAGACACAGCCCTGGCTGGGCTGGCAGGAAATGCTGCTGTACTCTGGCAGCTGGGCTTCCGCACAATGAGAAACGGCTTCTCCAGTTACATGCTCGACCTGGCGGCAGTTGATACCTCTATCTCATTCTCCAGATCATAGACTCCCTGCTGGGACTCATCAGCTCCTCCCAACCCAGCACCATCTCCACCCCCAACTTCCTCACCACTATAAAACCATCGTCTATATTGCGAACTTGAGAATTCTCAGCGCCATCAGCTCCAAGCGCTACCTGTCTGCTCTGTCCCCCATCTGGCAATGCTGCCACCACCCAAAACACCTGTCAGTTGTCATGTGTGCCCTTTATCAGCTGCTCAGTGCCCTGGAAGGGGTCTCCTGTACCTTCTCATGTGGAGACAATGTCTGTGCTGTGTGTGAGATCACTCAGATCACCACCAGGGCATGATTGACTTTCTGATTTGGGCATCTCTCTGGATCCTCTCTGGTCATGATGATCAGATAGTGTGTGGTGCCAAGTGGACACAGTTGAGCAGGCTGTCTATGACCATCAGTCTCACAGTGTTGGTCTACCTCCTCTGTGGCCTGCCTCATTCTCTTTTCCCAGATTTAGGATGATAGTGGTCTGATTCCCTGTTAACACAACATGCTGGCTTTTGTCCTGTCCTGTGTCCATAACTCTATCAATCTAAAGTTGACGCTAGCACCAAGAAGCCATCTTTTCTAGTTTCAGCAGACCTAGTTCCCAGGCTCATAATTTATATGGAACAAATGACTTAATGAAGGAACAATAATTAGAGGGATGTTTCAGGCCCATGCTCAGTTCTATGGACCAATTTAATCTCACCTATGTTTAACATTTCCTCAGCTCAGCTCTTACAAGCCTGCATCAGTCAGGTAAATCAAACCCATCAACATCATAGCAGATTGAATGTTGAAAGTAAGTTCTTTCCTTGTGTCTGGCTACGGGAATGAATACAATCCTAAAGATAGGTATGCAATTATTACCTGTGGATCTGAGGTTGTTGGAGCAGAACAATTATTATTCAGTAAGTGATTTGGAACCTGAACAATTTGCTGACTGTCATCCCTCTCCTCAACCCAGATTAAACCAAGCGCAACAAAGACTTTTCATAAAATGAAAGGTACTAAGAACACAAAAAAATGCCTCATGATGCTGATATGTTCAGACTCAGAGGAGAAGCACGTCTGACTGGGGCAAGGTTACTGAAAGCCACTATCAGAAAGGAACAAATTCAACCCAATAAAGAAAATCTCCATGACAGGACAATTTCAAAAATAAAGTTGACAAAAGCAAAGTGGATCAAATACTTGCAGTTTCTATTTTTCTAGTGGTGAGGTAATTCTGTATAGAATTTTGAAAAGACCAAATAAAATTGGGACATGATAAGCAAATGAGAGTTTGGCATCAGTGGCTCCTGAATGATAAATATGTATCTGTTATTGCTAAGATATTCCTGTGCACAATTGCTAGTGTGCATACTGAATGAAACCATGCATTGAAGAACAGCACCTCAACAGACCAAAGACCCCAAGTTTGCAGACTAGATCTGTCCAGAAGGACACAGATCATTCTGTGATGCCATGTGGGGCACGGTCTGCACTCTATCAGATCTGAATGCTCCTGAGAGGATGCGTTCAACCCCCCACTTAGGGAGCTGCATACACCGATGTGAGCTCCAGGGAGAATTTGTAGTCATCTTGAACATGAACAGGGTACACCACCTCATCACATGGAATTAATTGACTATCATAGAGATATTGAAAGTACAGAGACTCTTATGAAGATGAGAATGAACATTTTTGAGTCATTCTTATGTGAAAGGCACCCTAGACTTAAGGAAAATACCATATGTATAGGCAATAAATATCAACTAAGGATAGAAAGATCTGGGGTGCCTATGGCAGGTATTTAAGAGGAAGAGTGTGGATCACCAGGAACCTGATGACTCAAGACCCCCATTGTCGGTTGCATGGCAGCACCCAATGTTCTACACACTGCCTAGCAGCCACTCTGCTCCCTACCCTTAGGAAGTTGGAGGTGTCCTTTCATTTCTCCTCATCTTGTTGACCCATTGGATATCATCTTTGATGCATCCATTTATCTTTATCATCTAATAAGGTCCCACAGTGATAGGGAGGTGAGTATGGCCTTCTCCCATCACTCCTGCAGTTCACAGGGGCAATAATCCATGATTAGGCAGAATGGCCACCTGGGCTGTTAGGGGAGAGAAGAGCTTCCTAAAGGGGTGGAAATTGGAGTAAGAAAGCCAGTGGAGTGTCACAGAGAGCAGCTCAAAGACCACAGTGGTGGGAAGGAAAGAGGGGAAAATGGGGAGTCAAAAGGAGGAGAAAGATATCAGACAGAAAAATGATCTGATGGAGGATGGTCCCTGAGAATAAAAAAGGAGAAGAGCAGGTGGTATATAAATGTACAACAGGGGGAAATGATGGAGGTGAGTGAAGGAATATGTGGAAAAGTATAAGAGAAGGGGACCTACAGAGGATAGGATACAGTATGCAGGGGGGATTAGGAGGATGGAGGTGGAGAAGGGATCTGTAAATGAAGAAATAAAGAGAATGGAGAGAAGAGGATTGAGTGATAATGTAAAGGAGTATGGAGAGGAAGAGATGAGACTGAAAAAAGAAGTTGAGGGTAGGAAAGAAGATGGCAGGAACAAAAGAGTAGGGAGATGGAGAAGCCATTGGGGAAAAAAAAAGAGGCTGGGAGTACAGTTGGAAGGATGGAGAAGGGGGCTAAGGGAATGTGGAGGTAGGAGATCAGGATCCCCTGCCAGGTAGAGGGTCATCACAAGAACCCAGCTTAAGTCCCAGCAAGGTTGTCTAATGGGAATTTAGATTTGGTGATGGGACACTGGCCCATGTGGAAAAACAGAATGTGGATGGGAGAAGATTCTGTAATACTTTTAATTCAAAAAAAAAGAAAAATGTTCATACAAAACATAACTTCCTACCACACGCTCCCTGTGCATGAACAGGTGGGAGGAGGATGGCTAAACGCTGAACTTCTCAGCTAGCCCCACCTAGGCAGCAGTCTAAGCAAGGTTGAAGTTGTCTGCTGCCAGGGTAGAAAGTTCAGTTTGACAGGCAGAGACTGGCAGAACAGAGGAGGTCAGATGAACCAGAGGGAATGAGGATGGCATGTTAGGAGGAGGAAGATGGAAAGGTCATAGGTGAGATGGAGTCAGAGAGTGGAAGTAGAGAAAGAAAGAGGAGGAAGGTGGAAAAAGCTGGAAGGAGAACAGACAGGCCTGGCAGGTCAACAGTGTTCTCGTGAGTCAGGAAGGTCCCAGTCCCATAACACTTGTCATTCCAATGAAAATATTATGTCCATATACACATACAATAGACTTGACTAGAGTAGGGTGGAGAGAGGGTTCTGATTCCATCCACACAATGGATGTTCACCTCATCCAAATTCCATACTTCTGCTACCCACATAGTATAGGTGACCCTAAGTGGATCTAAACCTCACAGGATCCAACCCTAACAGTGAAGACCTACCCATGTACTGACAACACCAATGCTGAGAGAAGGGGATGCTCAAGATTATTCTAATTCCTCCTCTCACACTGCCCTCTCTTCCTAGGCCATCCAGACTCTCGGTCTGTGGTGACTGGCTCTGCCAGGCTCACTGCCCTGCTCAGTCTGCATGTCACATTCCACCCAGGAGACATACATCCCACAGGTGAGATTTCAGTCAAGTGAGTGTGATTGACCCACAGCCCCTAGGCTTCTTTTGGTGAGTGCTGACTGGACTTGAGAACCTAAGCATATAACTCTACCTTGGGCCCTTAGGACAGATCTGACATCAGATCATGCAATAGCATTCAAGGAAGTGAGGGGTGAGGGTAATCAACTTGTACTGTTCGTGGGAGACTATCACAATTGAACCAGCTCCTAGGAAGGGAAGCTTGAAGCTTGTGTCACTAGAAGCTTGTGTGCCACATAGGAAGGGCTAGTGGGACTGAGGATAATTTGGATGCATGGGAGGACATGGGTGATATGGATGGACATTCATGTTTGAAAGACAGACTCATAATGAGAGTAAGAAAAATGAAGGTGTCAAAGGTGAAGTGGAACTTGAGATGACCATGCTAGAGCAAAGTCTGGGGAGAAGACTGGATGGTGTAGGATGCTAGAGAGCAAACTATAGAACTATAGACAAATGTGGAGTAGTGTGGAGGACAAATCAAGAAGCTGACACCAATGAGGAGGCATGGGAGAGATGGAAACGGTGCACAGAAAGCTGAAGGTGAAGGCGAGGAGAACAGATACGGCAGAGTAGGTTTCTGAGTGAAGGAGGAACAAAGCAAGAGGGGGATGAATTTCTAAGGTCAAAGTGTCAAGAACAGAGAAGACTCACCTCCCTGACCCCTTACCTCACAGTTGGTTGGCATAGGAATCTTATTGTGGTTGGCATGGCAACACCAAAACTTTCTACTTGGTACCTGGCAGCCAGCCTTGTCACTAGGTGTTGGAGATGCCCTACCTTTCTCCTGCTCCTGTCTACTCACGCGCTGTCATATTTGATTTTCTGGTATCTAGAACTGCCACCAATCCAGAAAGGTAGGAAGAACAACTCCCATAACACCTCCAGTGTATTTTTTCCAGTGTAACACCTCCAGCAGTATCTTCTCTCTCTGGGCATGGTTACAGATCTGTGGCTCTGTCTGTTCAGTAGTTTCGATAGGAAAAGGGGTTATTGGTGCAATGTCTGTCATCACATAGAGGATAGAGAGAGAGCACAGTGGAGGAGATGGGAGGTTGGCAGGGAGAATGGGATGACAAAAGGAGATAAAGAACTTAGGAAACAATTAAATGAGGGAGTAGGTGCTAGAGAATAGATAAGAAAAGAGAGACAGATAACAAAATGGATTTGGAGGCAGAAAATGCTGGAGGTAGATAGGCAACTGATGGAGATGAGAGAGGATTGAGGGGAACAATGGAGAGGAGAAAGGGTAAGATTTCAGGGCAAGTAGCCTCTGCACCACTAAATCCTGCACATCTCTGCTGACTCCTCCACACTGTCAGCAGCCTTAAGAGGGGGGAACTCACTGGTGCCAGGGCAAAGACTGAACAGGCTGGCTGTAACAAATTCCTATGTCCCCCAGAGCTGATGAGAATTCAGGCACCCACAATTCTTGCGCTGCCAACACTGACATCGCCCTCTGTCTTTAGGCTACTGATACTTGTGTCTCGCAGTGACCGGCTCTGTCAGACTCACTGCCCTCCTCAGTCTGCGTGTCCCATTCCACCAGGTGACACATGTCCCACAGCAAGATTTCAGACAGGTGAGTGTGTCCTGCCCAGTGGCTTCTGTGGGGAGAGTATTCACCGCACATGGGCACTAAGATTCTGCCCACACCTTGTTCCACAAGGACAGATATGACATGCAGGTTGTCCTGCAGCCCTCAAGGAACTGAGGGGTGTGGACATTCAACTTGTTGTACTGTCCCTGGGAGAATACATCAGAGATCAGCCACCTCCTAGGAATGGATGACTGAATGTAACTAGAGGGCTGTGAGTCACAGGAAATTGGACTAGCAGGACAGAGGGCAAAAAAAGGATGTGCAGAATGATATGGGTAGATGTGAATGGACATTAATATTGGAGAGATAGACCCCGAAGGAGAGTAAGAAAAATAAAGGTGGTGAAGGTGAGATAGGACTTGTGATGACCATGTGACAGCAAAGTTAGAGGAATCGGGGGAGAAGGCTGGATGGAATAGGATGAGAGATGCAAAATGGAAAAATGCAAAGTAGTGTGGTAGATGGAAGACAAATTGAGATGCTGACACCAATGAGGAGTGGGAGACATGGAATGGTGCACAGAAAGCTGAATCTGGGGGAGTAGAGAATAATGGACAAAGTCATGGTGGGTCTCTTAGTGAAGGAGGAACAAAGCAAGAGGGGTATGGATTTCTAAGGTCAAAGTGTTAAGTCCAGCAGAGACCTACCTCCCTGACTCCTTAGTTCATAGACCTTATTGTTGGTCGGCATGGCAACACTAAAATTTTCTACCTGGTACAGGGCAGCCACTCTGCTTCTTGACCCTAGTTATTGGAGGCATCCTCCCTTTTACCCTGGTCCTGTCTACTCACTCATTGTCATCTTTGTCTTTCTGGTCTTTTCTGGTATCTAGAACTACCACCAACCCAGAAAGGTAAGAGGATCATCTCCCATAATAGGTTCAGTCACGGCACTGAGCATCCAAATGACTGAGGAATAATATCTTATCCTCCTAAACAGCTTTATCTTCTCTCTCTGGGCATGGCTGCCACTCTGGGGCTATGTCTGCTCAACTGTCTAACAGGCAAAAGCATTTGTTGGTGTCATGAGAGCCCCATTCAGAGGATAGAGAGCTCAGTGGAGGGTATGGGAGGTTGGCAAGAGAATGGGAATACAAATGGAGGAGAAAGAACTGAAAAGAAAAGAATGGGGTGAGGGAAGGAGGTGCCAGAGAATAAGGAAGGTAAAGAGAGGAAGATGACCAAATTGATTGGAGGCAGATAATGATGAGCATCTGATGGAATGGAGAGAGGATTGAGAACAATGGAGAGGTGAAGAGAAATGGCTAGACTTCAGAGTTCAATAGTTTTGCACCCACTTGCCCATCTCTGCTGACTTCCATCACTATCAGCAGCATTAAGAATGTGGGGATTCACTGGTCCCAGAACAAAAACTGACTCAGATTGCTGGGATGATTTATTCTGAACCCCACCACTTATGACATTGATTGCACCCACAATTCTTGTGCTGCCAGCATTGACACTACCCTCTGTTCCTAGGCCTCGGTGGTACACTCATCTTGCAGTGACCGGCTCAGATGGGCTCACTGCTTTTCTCAGTCCATGTGTCCTGTTCCACCCAGGAGACACAAGTCCTACAGCTCGTTTCCAGAAAGGTGAGTGTCACCTGCCCAACCTCTCTTTTGGATCCTTGTGAATAGTGGTGATTAAGAAGGAGTATCTGGTACCCAAGAATCCACTGTTAGGGGATGGCAGCACTTGGCAGTCCTACTCATGGCCCGGTAATCATGCTGCTCTGTCTCCAGTCTTGCGGATGTCTGCCTCATCAGTTGCTGATGCCGTTCCTCATGTCCATTTCCTTCAGGCGACACATATGACAGCAACAGGTCTGACAGGTGAACATGGCCTTCTGCCTCCTCCCTTTGGTGTCCATAAGGACAGTGGACCATGCGTGAACAGTCCAGACTTAGTGGACTGAATCTGAGTGTGACCCCATCCTGCACCCACAGGAGCCCAGTTCTGCCATCTCCATAGCTGCGTCACTGCCAGTGTCCAGAAGAGTTTGGTGTCCAGAAGAGGAGGCTGAAGAGCCATTCATGAGTCCAGTAGGGGTGATGGGTGGGGGGGTCAGGAGAAGGGCTGGGGGATAAGGAGGAAAACCCAGATGAGGAGGATGAGAGTGGAGGATAAATGTGGATGGAGGTGGGACAGGAAGAGGTGAATGTGTGGGGGCAGAAGGGGAAGTTCCATTTAGAGGATGGGGCAGAGTCCCAATGGGTGTTATGGAGATGACAATGGAGAGGATGGTGGAAAGGAGGCTGGAGGAAGACAGACACTGAAGAATGGAGGACGAAGAGGATGTGAAAGGTAAGAAGGTGAGGGGGGACAGGATGGAGCTGAGCAAGGAAGCAGGAGGCTTCCAGAGTCCGCAGGAACTGGAGGAACATAAAATAGCAGTGGAAAGGAGGAGAGCGGAAAAGGACAAGAATGGCAGAGGATGAACAAGGGCGCTGGAGACAGGTGAGAACAGGAGAATGGAAGTGGTTTGTGGAGACCAGGAGATGGAGGGAATATAGGAGAGGGAAGAGGAGTGGGATGAAGAGTAGGGGAAGTAGACTGAGGGAAGACAGAAGAGGAGGGGGCAGCAGGAGGAGAGAGTGAGGGATGCAGAGGAACAGGTAACAGATTGAAGAGGATGGAGTTTGTAAGTCAAGAGATGGCCAAGAACAGCCCAGCTCGCGCACCTGTGATGAACAGCAGCCCCCCGCCCCTGGCGGTGACTGGCAGCACATGCAGTTCTGCCCACCACCAGGTGGCCTTCCTGTCCAGTTCCCAGGCACATGGAGGTTCCCTTTGGTTGCTGCTGACCGGCCCTGGCATACAATGCCTGTCTGGACCCGCACGTCCATTTCCACCTGCGACATTGGTCATCTGGTGACAAATCAGCCAGGTGAGTGTGACCTGGTTTTCTGATCCTCTTGAGACAGTGGTTCCTGGGGGTAGACCTGGCCTGCTGGTCTGCAGTAGAGCCACGAGGTTGGCTGGGCCCTGCTGCTGGCCTGAACCCCTGCACTGACAAACTCCATCTTGCCCTCTGCTGTGTGGTTGGCAGTCAGACTTCATCCCTGCAGGACCCCTCAAGTCCTCTATGCAGTATCCTTCAGACTCGAGGGATGCCCCTGGGATGCTGTTGGTGCTCCCAAACTCACATCCAAGGGGACAATGCTCTCTCTCCATGCTCAGAGAAAATATAGTCCTCAGCACCCACTGTCATCCACTCAGTATTGGTTGTGCTCCTGTAAGAGATGGTGGTTCTTAAGGTGAATTTGTCACCCAACCCCCAAACCAGATCCCTTCCCCATTTGTCCGTGGTTTTGGGATAAGGCTCCACCCATTAGCACCCTCATGTGTCAAGTGGGATGGAACAGCTGCGAGACTTCCATGTCTCATGGAGACATAGGGTATTTCTGGGCCTTGGGAAAGCCCAAGAATGCCCCTTTGGGGCTCCCTGCCCCCACAGTGGGCCATGACCTGCATGGCTGGAACACCTGTCATCCCACTTCAGAGTTCTGACCTGGTACAGTGGGGTCTGGCTCTGAGAGACAATATTCTTCACCAACCTAAAATTCTGCCCCTAAGACAATTCGGTGATATTCCCAGGTGTCTGTCGGTCCTTTCCTTGTTGACTGGACTCAACAAGTTCAGTTTGGTTTTCTCTTGTACTTTAGGATAAAGAAAACAACAGCAATAGCTCTTGCGGCCAGGAGCCGCCTGCTCTGGGCCTGCATGTGGCTCTGCAGTTCAGGTGAGCCTCAAGTCAGGCCTTTTGCTCACCTCAGTCTCCACATGTTCCTGGGCTTGATAGGTGGCAACAAGTGGGGGTATGAGAGAGTGTGCAAACCAACCCCAAAATTCTCTCCACCTGGCCACAGGGTACAGTCCACTCTGGAATCGGAATTGAGCCGCTGCCCACAGAACCCACTCTCATGTGCTCTGAAGATCCCACAGGGCTGGAGTGGGATAATGGGTAGCAGGAGCAGGTGAGGCCCTGAAATATTGGGGTGATTTTCTTGTAGCACTGGACATGAAGGACCTGGACCAAGAGGAGATCATTGTCCGATACAATCAGGTGAGGCCCAGGTGGAGAGGGCAGTCTAGAAACAGGTCGATCCTTCAGCTGACAGGGTACGTGAGGCCCAGGTGGGATCCCAGGCAGCAGGAGCAGGGAATTTGAGGTACCCCATTCAGGGGTGTGAGTGCCGACTTTCATGCCATGCTGGTCCTTTCTAGAGGATTTCTAGTGTCATCCAGTGCAGGGGAAGGAGGAGCCATCCCTCTCCCACCTGCCTGTGTTAGTCCATGGTCTGCCTTCTCCACAGCCCCTGCTCTGATTGCAGGGCCCAGGAGCAGTGACACTGGTGGAGTCTGGAGATGATACAGACTATGAGCTGAATAGATATGTCAATCACATGGGACTTCTGCAGTGAGTCATCTGAACACATTCTGCTGTCAGGCTGATGTCTCTGTAGATAGATCTCTCGGGAAAGGGCCCATCACCCCCACTCATGGACCTTTTATCCCAGTGTCCACAGCAGTCCAGAGGCCATGGTGGGCTCATGCTGAGGGACCTTTCAGTTCACTTTGGGAAGTGGCTAGCGCTGAGCTGGACCTTGGCCACAATTCTGGCATATCCACCTGCATGAGGGCAGATGCGGTTATGTCTGCCTCAACATCACAGAGAGGGCCTGGCACAGAGGCAGCAGCGCTGCAGGGATGGCACAGATGATTGAGCACAGTCACATAGGGCTCTGAGGTCTCGGAGCCCAGTCCAGTGCCAAGTGACACCAAAACAGAGAGGGTGTGACCTTGAGCTGAGGATACAGGCAGGAAAGTGAGGTAGCTACACAGGTTCAATGGAGTGCTGTCTGCTTGGGGTGTCGGATAGAAGGCATCTGAGATCCCAGGGTAATGGCATGAGCCTCCAGAGACCGTATCCTGGCCTAGGGTCCTGGCAGGGCTTAGCAACCCGCTTTGCAAGGGCACAAGCATGCTTTTCACCTTTCCAGGGCTGATGGTGGGCATAGCTTCTGGGGGACAAGGGGACAAGATGGAACTGAACAGAAGTGACAACCAAGAGAGGTGAACATGGGAGTAGGAACACATGGACACCAGAGGCAGACGCCATGAGGGGAAGTAGGCAAGATGGGCAGCAGTGCTCCTGGTTGAACTGACCATCGTCTTCAGCAGCCCAGTCCCAGTACGGGAAGGAATCCTCCTGGGAAATGGCAGAGGAGGCCCAGCCCACACCCTGTGCAGCGGAGACACATCTCAGCCCCCATAAACCCTGTTGACACCACCAAGAGGGACCTTGTACGGTATGTGAGAATCCATAGACATGTAGGTGCTTGGTGGGCGTTTCCTTAATTCCCCCTTGGGAATGGATGGGCCCTGGCACTTTGCTCACACCCGCTTCCCCTGCTTCCAGTGAGAAGGAGCTCCCCTGCCTCAGCACCCAGGAGATGAAGGTGTGAGGTTTCTGTCAGAACAGGAAGGAGGGGCGGGGCTGCTGCTAGTGCTGCACTAAGGGCTGTTCCCCAAGACCTCCTGGTGCTGTACCTCATTTGAGGGTCAGCGATCCAGTTCCACACCTTTCCTGCCCCTTTAGGGTCAGCAGGGGCCTGAGATTGAGGGTATCCTCTGTGATACCCCAGAAAGCCTGGCTCACACCATCCTTGCTTGTTTTTCAGGAAAATCTCTGGACAACGAGGAGGGTGGAAAAATGGGTTAAGATGCTCCAGAACTGGAGCAAATATGAAAAGAGAGCAAAGGTAGATGGCTGAGACCCATGGGCCTGGCTATGGGCTCCAGGATAGCCCAATATCCCTGCTCACCCAGAAGGGCCACCTGCCTGCACCAAACCCCAGGCCAGAGCAGGAACCACTCTGTTCTTATTATAGGTGATGAGCTCCAGACCCAGGTGCACCATCGGGTCCAATTCTGGGTCCCTCAGAAGCCCTACAGTAACCCTCCCCCAATGCTGCTTGCTGTCTGAGTTCCAGAGCTGTCTGCTTTCCCCCAGATGCAAAGAAGAGTGTATAAAACGATCCCCCCAAAAGGGCTGGTTCTGGGCCCTCCTTCTCAGTCTGGATCAAATAAAAATAGAAAAAGCAGGAGAATGTGAGGTATAACTCTGTAGCCATGGGCAGAGATACGCTCACAGGAGCTGAATTATTTCTACATGTGGAGTATGATGATTCTGGGACTTTCTTGCCATCTGCCATTTCAGTTCACACAAGCTTTGGTCCCTCCTGTCTGAATACCCTGTCACCTGCCTGCCACACCAGGAAATACAAGACACCTGATGTTAAGTGGATTCCAGAAAACTAGTGAGCATCACTCATACACTTTCCAAATTATGTCAATAAACACACAAGACAAAGGGTCATGAGGCTAGAAGTTACCTAGTTTTTTATGCTTTTTTAGAAAAAGTCACAAATCCTAAGGGGCCTGGAAATGCTGCAGCCACTTCCTTTCATGTCAGCATGGAAAAACCCAGATATCTGGTCTATCATATTGGTAATTTTGACCCAAGTCAGAGTGACACAGATGAAGGAGAAGAAACAAACCTCTTCATTTGCAGGGGGTAGGATTCTCTACTTGCAAAATGCAAGACTTTCTTTAAAAAAAAAAATATAGCACTCTCGATGACAAACCTAACTAGAAAGGGGGCTGGGCTCCAGAACCCAAAGGCAAAGGCAAAGACATAAGGTTGTCGGGTGGTTGAGGGAAATTGCTCTCACACTGGACACAGGAGTCTTTCTCGACCGGGTCATCCCAAGCAAACAAAAGAAAGGTGTCATGGCCCAACATCCTCCTGACCGCCCTCAGTGTCTAGGGAACAAGTAGTCAGTTGGGCAGCTCTCCCATTTGCAGGGGTGGAAGGTGGCCAGTCAGGGGAGCACCAGCCTGGGTGGTGCAGGGTACATACTTGCTGAGACAGGAAGCAGACCCTGAAGGAAGGTGGAGAGAGAGAGGCTGCTGTGAGGAGGCCGAGGGAAAGGGGCCCAGCACCCTCACCCTCCCTTCCTCCCACAGGGCCCTGGGACAGGTAGTGCTTAGAAACTCATTTAGCAGGCCCCATGGAATTGAGTTGAAGAGAGGGTATGGTGGAGGCAGAGGTACCTGGGACCCCGGAGGAGGAACAGAAGGCTTGTGACAATGTCTGGGGCTCTGGGGCCCTGGGCTCGGGGCCACAAGACACAGGGCATGAGCCACATGCCACCCTCCCAGGAGCTGGAAACGAAAAGCGGGAGCAGGACTGGGGGTGTCTTTCCCAAGCTGCTCTGCTTCCACAGCATCTGAAGGAGCTGAGGAACTCGTTCTCCCTTTGCATCTGGGAGATCAATAGAGAAGTCAGCCGCATCTTCAGGGGCCACATTATGTTGCAGCAAAGATATGGCATCAAGTGAGGCTGCCAGGCAAAAGGGCCGGGGACAGGGTTCATGGGTGACCACAGTCCTGGGAGGGACAGGGTGAGGGGATTGTGCACTTGATATGGGGGTACCCTGAAGGGCTCACAGGGCTTGGGGGGTGATTCAGGAAAACAGAGGGCCAACTATGGAGGACCAAAGATGCTCCACGGACTCAGGGTCCCTGGGGGCACTGGGTGGTCTGGAGGACTTTGGGGTCTCAGGAGGACCTGGGAAGATAGGTGGGGTCCCAGGAGGTTTGGGACAGATTTGATTGTCTCAGGGGGACCTAGAAGTCCAAGGGTAACAAAAATTCTGGAGTCCTGACAGGTCTTACAGGCTTACAGGTCTCATGGGGATGGGTGCAGAGAGTTGGCTGCACAGGACACTTTAGGAGCAGGGGGCTAGAGTTTGGAGGGCAACTCTTCTTGGTGAAAATCCGTGGAGTCAGACATGCCAGACTGAACTAAATGATGTGCAGGCGAACAAGAACACACTCACACTGAGACACAGTCACTGTGCACTTGAGATGCTTGTACTAAACTCCAGGTGCCCTGAGGTTTGGTAAGATGTTCCGAATGAGTCTTGACGAGGTCTCAGATCTTCAGGGAGCATAGGACCGACCAGAGGGGCTAGAGCACCTGCAGCAACTCCTCCTCTCTCCCTCCAGGCAGCGGACGCGCTTCCACATCCTGGTGACCTACTCCGTATACAATCCAATGAGTACCCCATCCAGGTCTCCCATGGGTGCCCTCATGGTGCTCACTGAGCAGGACAGGTCTCAGGCCCAGAGCCCTCGATGACCATAGGAGACACAGGAGTCTAACACTCCACAAACAGTTCTCAGGTTACTCCAGTAACCTGAGCGCCCATTTTCAGACCTGGAAAGGCAACCTTACTCCACACACCCCAGAATCTTGGGGTCCAGGGAGTGCCTTTGCACTTATAAAAACCATTAGCCTGAAAAATCTACAGTATTAATATAATAGAAATCAGTGATAGTCAAAATTAACACTATCATTTCCAGATATATAGTGTATAGAATCAATAGGAATTCTTACACAGAGGTGTCTTTTCTCTTAAAATACTTTTAAAATGTTGGGGAAAAGGCACTATAATATGTAAATCATACAATCAAAGTGTGTATGTATCTTTAAAGCATATTATTAGGTAGTTATTAATTTTTGTTCCTATCCCTTAACTATGCCAATCAAAACACTGTCATATATATACTACTGGTTTGTTGTTGATTTATGCTTCATGAAAGTAACAATTAGCACCTAGAAATGATATCACATTTAAAATTTCCTATTACAAAATGTAGCAATAACATTGAGAGATAGCATTGATAAGTCATTCCCAATTTGCATTTAGTTCCCTCTATATAGAGAGTTCATATAATTTACCACTGGGGGGTGGGAGGTGGACTTCTACTTCCTAACAACATAATGTAATAGCTAAGAGTTTAAGTTAAAAAGAAATATTATATAGAATATCAAGCTATTATAGAATTTCCTAGTTATGTGACCTTAAGTTACTTAATTTCTGTAAACTACTGTTAGACATAAATAAAATAAAAGGCATTATATTTCATGCCCTATAGTTTCATTGTGATTATTAAACGAGAGGATGCAGTATTCTGCAAACATCATAGATCCAATTGCTCTCATTTGTTAATGTTATCGCATTGACTATCAAGAGGTTTATAGTTAATAGACCAATTGAAGTAATTATTGTCAGCAAGAATTTGGAAATTTACATTTCACACATAATTTATGTGTTATTTTATTTTACTATTTGTTATACAAATACCACTCTCAGGTGTTTATCACAAATTATTCTAACCATGTTTAGGAGAAAATTGGATATAATTATCTAATTAACACTATATGTCCTTCATTTAATTCTCATTATTCACTAACATTGTCCTATTGTCCCTTAAGTGTATTAAGTATAATAAGTAATATTAAAAGATGTGAGAGTTGTAATACTTTTGATATTGACTTTCTAATCCAAATATTTGTGATTGTAATAATTCTCTGAAACACAGATACCATTATGTATTTTACACAAATCCAACAAATGTTACAAAATTTTATTAGCATCTTAACAAGTTGTCTTTAGTAATAATTAGCCTGATTTCCAAAATTCATGTAAATGGTGCACATTAACACTGAATCAAAACTTATCTGTGGTTGAAAATAAACACCAAATGACAACAGTATAGTCAGTGTTTCTGAGAATTTTTATTTAATGAAGTTTATATAAGCTGGGAAGAGCTCTCAGATGACCTTCTGTGGTGATAGGGATTGATTTTTATTATTTTAGCATCAAATAATTCTTTGTCATTAAATTCTCATTCTTCATCATTAAATTAATTTACTTTTAATAGTGCAGAGGGGGCCCCTCATTTGTCTATAATGGAGTAACAGCTTGGAAAACCTGATCATACATTCCATGACTGTATGTTACAAACCTGCTGAAGTTAATAGTGTATTGACTGAGGCAAATGTAAATATGGATAAAAAGTTGGACATATTCCCAGGATGCCTGGGAAATTAAAAGGCATTACATTCTAAATTTAAAAAGATTCAATTGTACCTAACTAATAGACACAAGTGTTGCTGTCACATTATTTTAAGCTGTTCCCTTGGAATGAAAATGTTGACATACATTAGTAAGAGCTCCTGGAAATAGAGAGACCACTGGCCTTGGCAATATTGTTCATGGCACCAAATAACTCTTAATAAGATCCATTTGTTTATCTTTGTTTATTGTAATTTCTGAAATCCATAAATGAAGATTTTTATTTTATTTTTATATCTCTTTTATGACATTTACCCCACACAGTACATTGTGAAGATCTTTTAAATACCCATGCAATTGTCTCATTTAGAGATAAAAATTACAATCCAAAGTGCAGGTAGAATTCAATAATAAATGACTGGTCTTAATAGTTGCTCAATAAATGAATACTCTTATTATTTAATCTGGATAAATTTTAAGGTTCCAGAGGCATTACTTTTCCAGCTTGTAAATTTAAACCAATCTTGAATACTAATTTTGGAATTGGGGTTAAAAAAGAGAGAGACATTATGGCTCCATTTCAATTTTATTTTTATAAAACTTTATTGACAATAAATTGATGATATACTAACAAGAAAATTCAGAATGGGCTATTATTTTCTTCAAAATCACACTGAGCTAGCACCAAGACTAGAAACCTATCTTCTAACTTTCGGAGGTTATATTAGACATTTAGATGTCATAGTTTATACAACTTTTGAGAAACATTTTCTTCTCTCAACGCTTTAAATTACATTTTGTATGTTTCCAAATTTTAATTTTGCAATTTCTTGAACATTGCTCATTTGCATTTTCCTTTAAAATTTGTCAAACATGCATATAAATATATAAGGGCTCCTTCTAGCTACAATGAAAAAATAAATCCAAAAATTCTGTAAGGAATTGAATGAAGATGTTCTTATAGAGTCCCTTTTGAAGATTCTTATAAATTTCCATTTTATAGTAGAATTTTTTGCTGAATTATCATTTGCCTCTTACTGTATGAAAGATAAGTACTCACACATACTCACCACAAGTATTGATTAAAATACCAACAAACAAATTATTTTGCACTTTCCTTGTTTCTCCTTAATTTGTTGTGGAAAAGTATACATACGATAAAACTGACTATGCTGATAATATTGAAGTATAAAATTCACTGTTATTATCATATTACTGTATAAGCATCATCACTATCCATCTCCAGAAATCTCTCATTTTGCAAATGTGAAAGCTAATAGCTTAAAGAATGGGATTAAAAATACCTACTCTCTCTTCTACCAATACACGGCAACCACTAAGTACTTTCTTTTACATGAAAGAATGAAACAATATTTCAGAACCTATAGAACAAAAGCTTTTTGAAAAACTTTTAAAAGCTTCCAAACTGACTTTAAAAATAAGATTTTCAGCAATGGGATTAGCAAAACATACATAAATTCAAAGAAAATTCAGATCCATGCATGTTCAAGATGGAAATTGTCTCTGAGATCAAATGGTCTGTTCTTTAAGAAAGTTCTGGCTGGGCACGGTGGCTCGTGCCTGTAAGCTTCAGCCTATGAAGCAGCCGGGGCTAGGGATAGCGGTTCGAGTCCCACCTTGCGCCCGTAGCGAGACCTAGTTCCAAAAATATAGCTGGGCGTGGTGGCTCACGTCTGTAGTCCCAGCTACCTGGGAAGCTGAGGACGGGGATTGTTTGAGCCTGTGGTGTCCCGGGCAACGAGAGCCTGCGGTTCCACATGCAAAAACAGCGAGACCTAGTCTCAAAAGAAAAAAAAAAAAATTCTTGCTCACGTTGACTTAAAATATATTTTTTAAAATACATCTGGAAAAAATTGATAATCCACCAGAACTCAGTTTTCCAGCTTTGCTTTGTTTGTGGAGTCTGTATAAATTGTTCACTACCCCCAAGTACGGAGAAGCTGAGAGAGAGTTAATGCCCTCAGAAATGTCTGTTTGCCTTCATTGATGAGATTCTCTATCACACGAGATTTCAAAGTGATTTGGATGAAAATATTTATTAAACCAATAAAAGTTTAATTTTGTCAAGTAATACTGAAAGAGAGAAACACATGATTAGGTGATTTTTATTTTATTTTTATTTTGTTTAAGTTTTTTTGTTGTTGTTAAACATTTTTTATAATTAATTTTTTTATTTATATATAAATTTCACAACTTTGTAATCTCAAGGGTTTGCCCCCCCCTCCCTCCCCTCCCTCCCCCTCCTTTCCCTCCTGTTCATAGTTGTGCGTTTCATTTTGGTGCTTAGCTTGTTTTGACTTTCCTCAAGGCTTTTATTTATTTATTTTTTCACTATATCCCTTACATTAGTGAAACCATTTGGTTTCTGCCTTTTACTTTATGGCTTGTTTCTGCTAATATGATTTCTTCTAAATGCATCCATGTTGTTATGAAGTCGTCCAATTTGTCATTTTTAATTGATGAGTAATATTCCATCGTGTATATATACCACAATTTTTTCATCCAGTCCTCTGTCTTGGGGCATTTAGGTTGTTTCCATGACCTTGCAATTATAAATTGTGCTGCAGTAAACATTCGGGTACAGGTGTCCTTTTGTACCCACATTGAGGTCTCTTTTGGGTAGATTCCCAGAAGAGCAATTGCTGGGTCAAATGGTAGTTCCATTTTCATTAGCTTGAGGGTCCTCCATACCCCTTTCCATAGTGGTTGAACTAGTTTACATTGCCACCAGCAGTGTAGTAGTGTTACTTTCTCTCCACATCCTCGCCAGCAATTTGTGTTGTCTGTTCTTTGGATGTGGGCCATTCTTGCTGGTGTAAGGTGGTATCTCATTGTGGTTTTGATTTGCATTTCTCTTATTACTAGTGATGTTGAGCAATTTTTCATGTGCCTGTTGGCCATTTGGATTTCCTCTTTGGAGAAGTGTCTTTTTAGTTCTTCTCCCCATTTTTTGATTGGGCTTTTTGTTTTGCTTTTGTTTAGTTGTGTGAGTTCCTTGTGGATCTTCGTTATTAAACCCTTATCACTCATGTGGAGAGCAAAGATTTTTTCCCATTCGGTTGGGCATCTATTAGTTTTTTCTGTTGTCTCTTTTGCTGTACAGAAACTTTTCAGTTTGATGTAGTCCCATCTGTTTATGTTTTCCTTCATTTTTTTTCCATCTGTGGGTGTTTCCAGAAATGGATTTCTGAACTGTAGTTCATGGAGAGTTTTGCCCAAGTTTTCCTCTATGTATGCTATGGTTTCAGGTCTGATCTCTAAGTCTCTTAACTTTTGAGTTGATTTTTGTACATGGATTAAGGGAGTTTTCTTGGTCCATTTTTTTGCATGTCTTAGTCCAATTTTCCCAGCACCATCTATTGAAGAGGCTATCTTTGTTCCACAGTAGCTTTTTCACACCTTTGTCAAAAATTAGTTGACTATATATGTGTGGTTTTATTTCAGGACTCTCAATTCTGTTCCATTGGTCT